>OY748299.1:5018439-5292014 GCA_963556515.1 Nudaria mundana
AGAAACGTTAAGCTTCTATAAGATTTTATAAGACTTCTGCATAATTAAAATACCTGAAGCCTGTAATCTAAATACCTCCTACAGAATATACACAAAATATGATGATTTTGTCAGCGATGCGAGTAAAGACTTACGCGCGGTGAATTTCACGTTTCGCACATAATTCCATTTCTGTGAAGCAATTACGTTTGTAATTATTTCGAGACTTAATATAACGTTTGCGTTTCCAAATTGATATTTTTCCTTTCATAATTATTGCCTCTATAACCGTGGGAATTAATATCACACGAAATCATGATAAACGGTCAGTTTAAAAGTAGATACCTGAAACTGGTGGGCAATCATGCGTGGCATGTAGACAATACACGTCAAAACTTAACACAACATCCGATTTCAAATGGCCGAAATGGGACAAAATAATTGTCAGAATTGGACCAAATTGAAATGGGATGGGATGGGACTTGGGAAGTAGTAGCTTTCATTTAAAAATGTTCAAAATCGGTTCGCCCTGTCCAAAGATGTAGGTATGAGATAGCAAACATTAAAAAAAAAAACAAAAAGAAAAAAAAATGGAAGTTAGTTGAAAATTAAATAAATGAAATGTATCACAGTTGGTATTCTTTACTAAAAATGTATCAAAATAAACACTCGAGACTGCAAATTTATGTTCGCGTACCTTACTAAATAAATACACTTGGTTTATTTGATCTAGTAAAGGAAAGTTACATTTTAGAATAATACGCCACGAAGCAATTTTCGCCGTTCAGTATTTTATGCACGCCCCAAACGTCCAAAAGTGTTGGTAGGAAAGGTTTGTCCTTTTCTTTGTGTTGTATTTATTTACGTGATAGTCAATTGGTTTCATTTATCTATTTTTATGTACGACTGTACAATAAAGTACCACATTTTTATACAATCATTATTGGGATGATAATATTGATATGCTTACCTATGTTTCTAGTCCGTCTAGTTTATACCTAATACACCGCAGTTATAGTTACAACAAATTGTGGGTCTGCAGACTTATCTACGCCCAGGGCCATCGAGCTCCATGATCGGGGCTTGAGGACGGCGGGATAGCCACCCGCCATCCTTACAGAAGCAGGTTAGAAGATTCGCTTACCGACGCGGGATTAAACCCAACACCAACGACGCGTGAATTTCATTCTGACCAAACCCCCGAAGAGGCCACACAGGTGGCCAAAGTCCGCCGGGCGCCACTAGAAATACCTTCTGGTGCGTACCAGAGACGCCCGCAGCAATGGACATAAGAGCGGCCGCAGTCTCGCGGAATTTAAAAAGGTACCTACATCAAATTGCAAAAAAATTGTGTATAAATACATTGTGCAATTTCTGTATTTACCAAGTGTATTTTACAAAGAATGAGTAGGTAATTCTATTCAATTAGCATACCTCCCTCACTTCGCTTCAGTTTTACATAACAATACTTACACACCAAAATTTTGTGAATCGTACATACAAACCTTCCTCTTGAATCACTTTACCTATCTAAGCGAACAGATAGCGGGAGCCAATTCATTATAAACTGTGTACAGATTAATAATAAAGGCAATATGGCCTGAATGCACTAACAAGTTGTTTTTTATATTGAGATCGACAAATTGACGCCGTCTGCGACGTCTGGCGCTTGTGGGGACTCTCATAGTACCTATACAGAAATACTATTAAAAGTTTTATCTACCCAATTACTTTAACGAATAGGTGTATTCTTTATCACAACAAATGCATTAAAAAGGATGTATTTGGTTGCATATAAGTAATAAATATTGCCAATATCCCTCATTCGATAGACTGACATATTAGCAGGCGATGTAGGTAGACTAAAGAGAAACTTGCGCAATATGTGAGCAGTCTAGATAAGCTGCAACACCAATAGGCTTTTATCCTACTTATAGCAGAACAGACATATAGCTACCAGGAACAGAAAAGGCAATGAAATGAAGCCGTCAGTAATTTATACCAAAGTTTAGCTTGGGGAATTGAAACGACTCAATTTAAATGTGAAAAGTGAGATGGAAATTCGATATTCATGTGTATAGTATCCACTCATAAATACAAATTATAAAATATATAACATGTATAATTTGTTTTTTTTTTTTTTATTATATTTAGTTCGACAAATTGACGCCACCCGCCTGATGGTAAGCTGAGGCGACGTCTGGCAATTGAGGGCGACTCTCACAGTACACAGGAATACTATAGAGAGTGGCCCTCAACTTGACGACCCAGTAATGTGCCCCTTCACGCTTCGCTTAAAGTACTCAGGGTTATATGTTGGAGGAAAAACGTGCGCAGGCAGGGCGTTCCAAGCCACCATCGTTCGACAGAGAAACGAACGTTTAAAACGCTCGGTTCTCGCGAAGACGGTTTCCACGGTATGAGAGTGACATCTCTGCCTGGCACGCGTTGTTTGGGATCGGAAGGGAGAGGTTGGGATCAGGTTGAAGAGCTATTCAGAACACTCACCGTCGTAAATACGGTAGAACGCGGCCAAGGAAGCAATTGTTCGGCGCTGGGCTAGCGGCTCAAGGCTTCCCGTTACGGACAGTCTATAATGCGAACAGCGCGTCGCTGCATAGCGTCGAGTGCGTCCAGCAAATACTTCGCGGAGCCATCCCAGAGGTGAGAGCAGTATTCAGCGCAGGGTCTAATCTGCGTTTTGTACAGCAGACACCTTTGGTGCGGTGTGAAGAATCGCTTTACCTTGTTCAGTATTCCTAGTTTCCGCGAAGCTAGCCCAATACATCTCTCAATGTATTTTGTGTTATTGAGCTCTCGACGAACGTCTATGCCAAGGATGTCTAGATTGTCTTTCATTGTAATATTGCATTCTGAAGAGAGGGTAGCGGAAGAAAAGGGCATTTTTTCGCTGTAAATGCACACGCCTGTGTTTTGTGGGCATTGAACTCGACCAAGTTCTCGGCACCCCATTGGAGATACTGTCGAGGTTTCGGTCGAGATCAGCCACGAGATGTCGTCTCTCCTCCTCTATCACAGATCGCCCCGCCGTCGGACGAACCGAGTAACTCCCGTGCAATGTGCTGTAATCTGCATAGCAATGAATGTTCCCGAGGGAAAGCATATCATTGATATGCAGAAGAAAGAGAGTTAGTGACAGTACGGACCCCTGCGGTACCTCGGCATTCACTTGCAAGAAGCGAGAAGCCTGGCCATCGCAGAGAACCCGCAATCGGCGCTCGTTTAAAAAGCTGGCAATCCAGCTGCAAAGTTGAGGAGGTAGACCATATGCCGGAAGCTTGGAAAGGAGCGAAGCATGCCAGACCCCATCGAAAGCTTTGGCGATGTCCAGGCTAATAGCCAAGGACTCGCTGAACTTTTCCATAGCCTCACCCCATACATGCGTGACGAATGCCAGGAGGTCAACCATTTGTTGTATTTAAGTAACATAATAAGTATGTTGTTTTATTAAAATATATAACTTAGGTATTATGATAGTTTATTCGTTGATTAAAGTATAATATGCTATTTGTTGTGCAATTTGCTGCAACTCGAATTTGAGATATTATGTCAGTATTACAATGTATCGAACCGACAATCATAGCGTATTAACGAGGAAGTTTATTCTCTCGTTAGCAGTCCTTTAGGAATATATTAGATCATATTTCTAACAAATTTATCATTATCCACGTACCTACCTATCTCTGAAAATGAAAGATGTCCTTACATTTTCGGAGTAGAATAACAGAACTAACCAACATAGGATTTGAGTGTCTATCATTATCCGAGCATTTGTCCATTCCTTTTATTTATGGAGCCAATGATATATGGACACAGAACAATGTCCTTTTAATTTATAAATCTGTCATCAAAAAATAATCATTCAAATCCGTCTAAACAGAGATTTAAGCATGACATTAATGTTGTACAAAAATTGAATAATAAATATCTCCACAACTCTCATATTTATTCTATTTTCAAAATTATTTCTCTATTCTTTCGGCCTAAGTGGGATTGGAGGGCGGACTTGTGCATGAATAAATACGAGAGTTGGGTAATTTGCATGTGGCGGAATATTGCAAAGTAGTTAGATTTATTTTATTTAAATATCTCCAGTAAGGAAAATAGGTAGGTAGTAATATATTAATACAAAACTGACATCTATTCAAGTATCATAAAAGGCGGCACATAAAAACAATAAACTTAAACTTACGTGTCACATTCGTCACTGAACTTTTCATGTAGTTCCAAAGGATATGAAAAAATCTTGCAAACTGTTCACACACAGTTACTTTAGCCACAGGAGAAGGATCACTGTCTGAGAACCTAACTTTTTTTCTTACACGTGGACCTTTTGACCTCCATGTCTTTTTCTGTTTCACTAGGCTCGACTTAATTTTCACTTCGTCTAAAAACACCACGCTGGAAGACGGTTTTGGTTCGAGATCACTCGGTCCAGGTATACTTTGGAACATGTGCGGTGAGATTCTTAACAGCCTTACATTACAGTCACAACTATTAATCCCGTATTTATCTCCTGTTAATTGCGATGCAAAACTATGAGTATTGTTTATGCTGTACGCTATGCAACTGAGAGTACTTAGTTATGTCGTCTCTGATTCTTAACTACGACGCATATATGCGACATTTGGCTTTGTTTCAATTTGCTGCAATGAAACTCTTAGAACATTCTGTGAAGATTCTATGCATACAAGACATTTCGAGGAAATTACTTTAAACATGATTAATATTAAACGATTTGGAGTTCCTTTAATTTGTCATGAAGTTTTGACATTTTGTTTGACAAAGAACGAGTGTCAGGTGAGACGTGTAAACTTTTGGTATACTGCCAGCTTTATTAACAAACAATTTGATTGCGATCCAATTACTCGAGGAAATTATAGTGCAACATATTTAGTAATTCGTAAACAAAAATAGACATACATTTGGACAATGTTTTACGTTCATTGTGACGTAGGTACCTATACCACAGAATAGGGAATAGTACTTACCAATACTAGAAATTTACGTTTGAAAAGGTTCGGTGTACTTATTAAATAAGTGTCAAAAAGCGTTAAAGTATGGTATTTGTAAGCTACGTATTTTTGGGACAATTAATAAAAATGTTTTAGTTTTAGATATTTTGTAGTTTGTTTAGGTTTTTTTTTTTTTTTAAATTTAATTTTCCTGTTCCTTGTATTTATTTAAGTAATATAGTATATAGTTCTTGTAAATATTCTGAAATAATATTTTGGTCTTAAGTCATTCGTCAAAATTATATGGTTTATAAAAATAAGGTAATTTAATGCGACAGTCAACTTTACGTTATTATTCACCATCCACCGAACTTTTTCCCAACGCAGTTGGGGTCGGCTTTCGATTCGGCTGAACTGCGATTCGGCTGAACTTCGATATTCCATGAAGCGACTGCCATCTGACCTCCACAACCCATGGGCGATATCGAAGTTCTGTAGTTAGACCGGTCGGAATTTTGATTTAGGATGGTCGGATGTTTGTATGACAACCGTGACCGACGGCTTAACGTGATCTCTGTGTCACATGAGACATGAGACATGGAGACCCCTGTCTTAATAAATGATCACCCATCCTAAGACAGGCCTGAGTCGATGTTGCTTAACTTTAATAATGTGTTAACATTGTCGGTTACCACTAGACCACGAGCTTCTCTTGGTTATTATTACCTACATCTAACTGTTGCAAGTATTGACACTGTTTAGTCTATTGGTTGCTCGATTAATTTCATTAATGAAAGATTTTATAAATAAAACGTAAAAGAATATTCAACCACTACCACTCGGCTATTACCAAAATAGGCAAAAAATCTGTTGCAGAAACTGGAACCGGTAATAAAACTCATTTCTCTAAAGGCTATTAGTTGCAAATTGAAAAGGGATGATTCGGAATTCGCAAAGGAATTCGTTTTCAGAGAACATTTAAGGAGACTTTCTTCATGCACGTTAATATAATCTTAAAGACCAGGTGATAAAATATAATATAGATTTTATACGCGAGAATTGATATTAATAATTTCCAAATACATTTTGGGATAAAGTTAAAAGTTTTAGTAGTCAGTATTAGGAGGATTGCTAATTCAATTCACGTCCTACATAGATACTTTGAATGTAAATGATGGGACAAAGACAGTATTGCTTCAGTATGAAAGTAATTTATCACTGACCGAAACTTGTTCCAACTTCTCAAAGGCGCTTTGAGCAATAAACTTGTGAAATTGAGAATATACCAGATGGCAGATAATGTTCTTTGTTACTCGATTGTTTTAGTAATTTTAGCAGTAAAGGTCTATATAATATGATAACGTTAACCAGATAATGTAACCTAAGTATGGTTTTAAGTACCTCCTGAAACATACTTTTTGTTCTTCTTCTTCTTCTTTTAGGTACGTTGCATCGTTCTTTGATGATTTTGCCAATGTCATGGTAATCCTTCATAATTTTCCGCACCAAAGAACTAGTTACTTGAAACTGGTTCACGGTGTGGGACAAATAAACGTTGTTCGGTATTGCAATTGAGCTTCTGAACCTAGCTTTTTCCCAGTGCCAGAGGTAATCTAAAAGGTTACCAGCCACGCGCTTGCCAAAAAACCCAAGACATAAATATTTTTAGTTATTCAAATATGTAAGAACCTGACATAGCACATGCAAGAAATTATCATGTAATTCATATCCACAGATTACTATGACGGAGTTGTATACTGCAAATCACCGACTTTGAACAAATCTATCTAGCCAAAAGTCGAGAGTTTATGGACTCTCTAATTTTGATCTTGAAATAATCGTAAAAGTTCAGGGAAGGTTAAAAAGGTAAGTGCATTTTGAGGTGACACGAAATTAGCCGGGACAGGTAGTACGAGTACATTATAAATTTTAAGCCACCGATATGATAAATTGTATGTTATTGTTTGGAATATAGGTATTTAAACTATCATGGTCATTAACATTACGATTAGAATATTGGAATATTGGAATATTGGATATTTACCATGTAACATTATTTTATCGAGTCTCCGATATTTCGGCGCTGTTGCAAGCGTCATGATCGCGGAAGAACTGGAGTAATGGCGGTTGATGGAAGATGTCTAATATCGTTCCACCCTCTTTCTAGTTCGTTTACTACGCGCACCACTACCATCGGTCTCACTGCCCACTTGAACTCGATCACGATCTCGACACACAAAGCTGACTGTATCCACTCGCGATTTTGTATTAGGGTTGTCACGATTATTTTGTTTTTCACATATACGGACCACTGGATGCCACACGTTCGGAAGTTGAAACCCGTCCTCACGATTGAAATTCCTGTGTTTTTTGATTTCAATTGCTTCCCTAACCAATCTCGGTATGTAGTGACGTTCTGTCGAGAGCATCTGAGGGTTATGTAACTCAATCCAGTGGTCGGTACCGGCTTCCAATAAATGTTGAGCGATTGCAGATTTATGCGGTTCGTTGTTTTTGACTGCCCTAATGTGTTCCTTAATTCGGCACGTCACTGTTCTTTTGATTTGTTCTATATAGGAACTGCCGCAGCTGCAGTCAACCTTGTAGACTCCTGGCCTGTCTAGTGGATAACTATCTTTGGGTGAGCGCAAGCATTGTGACAGCCTTCTGAAAGGAGTGAAGATAGTTTTCACAGAAACTTTCTTTAGGATGTTGGCGACCTTATCAGTCATTCCTTTGATGTATGGTAAGAAGGCTGGATGTCTTTCCACTTTGTAGTTCAGGGGCTTATTAAGGTGTCTAGGGGGTCTGACCTTTCCATTGTATCGTTCTTTTGTAAGACGCCGCTTATGTGAAGCAATTCATCCTCAATATGATCCTCGTCACATAAACTGTATGCACGGTCTGTAAGCGACGTCACTACCGAGTTCAATTGGCGCGGATGATGGTGCGTGCCAGCATGCAGGTAGCGGTCAGTGTGAGTAGGTTTCCTGTATACGGAGTGACCACACGATTCATCCTCTCTTACAGTAATCATCACATCAAGGAAGGCAAGGGTTCTTTCTCTTTCCAACTCGTACGTAAAGCTCATTTTGTCATGGATGTTATTGAAACGAGCCAAGTATTCTTGTACAACGCTTTCACACCCCTCCAATATACAGAAAATATCATCAAGGTACCGTTTCCAGATTTTAATGCTTGGGGCAATAGCTATGGCTAAGGCTTCGAAGTGCTCCATCCACATGTTTGCTACGACTGGTGTAACCGGATTGCCCATAGCTACGCCATCTATCTGTAGGTAGTACTCATTCCATTTCCGGCAGGCCGTACTTTTTTGGAGGTTGAAGGACCCAGAGTCCTTCAACCTCCAAAACTGTACGGCCTGCCAAAGGTTCATAAGCCAACTGCCCACATCCTGAAGAAAGTTTCTGTGAAAACTATCTTCACTCCTTTCAGAAGGCTGTCACAATGCTTGCGCTCACCCAAAGATAGTTATCCACTAGACAGGCCAGGAGTCTACAAGGTTGACTGCAGCTGCGGCAGTTCCTATATAGAACAAACCAAAAGAACAGTGACGTGCCGAATTAAGGAACACATTAGGGCAGTCAAAAACAACGAACCGCATAAATCTGCAATCGCTCAACATTTATTGGAAGCCGGTACCGACCACTGGATTGAGTTACATAACCCTCAGATGCTCTCGACAGAACGTCACTACATACCGAGATTGGTTAGGGAAGCAATTGAAATCAAAAAACACAGGAATTTCAATCGTGAGGACGGGTTTCAACTTCCGAACGTCTGGCATCCAGTGGTCCGTATATGTGAAAAACAAAATAATCGTGACAACCCTAATACAAAATCGCGAGTGGATACAGTCAGCTTTGTGTGTCGAGATCGTGATCGAGTTCGAGTGGGCAGTGAGACCGATGGTAGTGGTGCGCGTAGTAAATGAACTAGAAAGAGGGTGGAACGATTTTAGACATTTTCCATCAACCGCCATTACTCCAGTTCTTCCGCGATCATGGCGCTTGCAACAGCGCCGAAATATCGGAGACTCGATAAAATAATGTTACATGGTAAATATCCCGAATATTCGAATTATTGTTTGGAATACGGTCATCGGTCAGGAATATTTCATCGTGATATTTATTATTTTATGTTTTATTGAATTCTTTCACCGTTCACAATACCGCTTTTCATTCAGCTGATACGAGTATTTTATTATTGAGAATTGTGCGGTATTTTAAATTTTCTACGGAAACGAAATTCGTTAGTACGAAAGGTGGAACTGGCCCACTGGAAGATATTTCTTTGAAATAAGTGGTGCCGTTGTACTGTTAATCTATCATTATTATTCTTCTTCTCGCTCTGTTAAAAATATGGTGTCTTGCACCTCTGTATTCCGGGGATATAGGCGTGATTATTTAGGAAATATTTGAAGACCACTAGCAGTTGAAGTTGTTTTTCTTTGTACGTGGTGGAATATAATCTTTAAGCACATCCCCTTCCTGCTGCGGGGGCAGTGGGACGGCTTCGTGTGGGACTACTAGCCCACAGAACCGTGATAATCAGTAACCGGATAGGTAGAGACTGTTATAATCGACGGCGAACCGGCAAAGGTTCGCCTGCTAGAACTGTCCGTAGTTAATGTTGTTGCTCTCAGCGCCAATAGTCTTATTAATGTCCTGTTTTACATAATATAAATAATATTTATATTTGATATAATACCCAATTTAATTATCTATAGGACAACTATTAGGTATCGGTGAGCATTTATCGATAAATGTCTAATGCATTGAAGATATTTTCCTAACAAAATTATCCCCGAAATGATTTTCAGATTGACCAGTTTTTTTACGTCATTGTACCAATATTGTATCTGTATCCGTCTTATTGTGTTCTTGTATAATGTAGACTTGATCGTTATCGATAACGAGGGACCCAATCGTAAGTAACGGCGGGTTATATCATTCTTTTTATCGATCGCGTCGAGTCTGTTCGAGAGTTTATTTTGGTAAGAATCTTTGATTTCTTACAGTCGTGGATGTGATTTTGGACGTCCTCAATGTAATACCTAGATAGAACCTAAATGTTGGCCATAGATTGATAATGACACCCACGGAATCGTCCGTAACAAATTATATACCAAAACTTTCCTCAAGAACCACTCTATCCAGTAGTGAAGGCAGCATGAAAATCGGTGTAGTTGTTTTTTAGTTTCAGACAGACGTTGTTCATGTAACAGGTGGGTGGTACTGTTATTTACGGGAGCATACACCTATTTTAGTATTATTTGGTTTTGTCCATTGCTCGGACTGCAAAGACTCTATTTAGTGGTATGTAACATCTGTCCTGACTGTTGGATTTTGGTTTGAATTACATAGTGAAATGGATTTACTAGTTCCTGGTAACGGTAATAAGCTACGTCCGAGAAGTTGGCACCCCACTTATCGAATACAATTTTTTTTAAAGTTGTTCTGGGTTGTTCTAGGTTTGTTCTACTTTGTTCCAAAACATTATAGAGCTAAGACTGAAATTTTCAGAGAAAATCCAAAAAAGCTAATTTCTGAGCTGGCACCCCACTTTTAAGATATCACGATTGTGGCGGTTGTTCTGGGTTGTTCTAGGTTTGTTCTATATTGTTCCATAATATCGCGCTCGAAAACAAATTATTTTCGCAAATATCGCAAATAATAATTTTTGACCTGGCACCACACTTTTAAGATATCACGATTCTGGCGGTTATTCTAGGTTGTTCTAGATTTGTTGTATATTGTTCCAAAATATCGCGCCCGAAAACAAACTATTTTTCGCAAATTTCACAAGTAATAATTTTTGAGCTAGCACCACATTTTCGAGCTATTGGGATTACAACGGTTGTTCTCAGTTGTTCTAGGTTTGTTCTACTTTGTTCCAAAACATTATAGAGCTAAGTATGAAATTTTCAGAGAAAATCAAAGAGAAAAACTAAAATTTGAATTTGAACTTTTAAGATATCGCTTTTTCAGCGGTTGTTCTGGTTTGTTCTACATTAGCTCTATAATGTTTTGGAACAAAGTAGAACAAACCTAGAACAACCCAGAACAACTTTCAAAATTTTTGTAATCGATAAGTGGGGTGCCAACTTCTCGGACGTTAATAAGCTTGCCCCCTATTACGTGAGATCAATAAAATTACTAGCAAAGTGTGGATTTTTAATGCACCTCTGCCTACCCTTTCGGAGATATAGACGTGATTTTTATCTGTCTGTCTGTCATGTTCATATATTCATACTACTTAAGAAGATTTTGAAAATTAAATAAGTAAGTTTATTAATGGAAAGTACAGGTAGTACACTCGGCTTTACACTGGTACACACAACAGTAGACTTCTCAAGCACAATGGTGACTTGCCTAATAATGTATTTTTTAAGACTTTCCTAGCATTTATTTCCTAAATGTGTTTCAAGTACAGTGAGTAAGAAAATGTCCGTTCAAAACGAACATCAAAGGCGCCAGACCTCTTTACATTAATGTGTGAGCCGACCTTACAAATATTCTACCGAGTGTAAACTTGAAAATTCATTTCAAGAAAGTCGAGTAAATACTTAGCTTTGTTTGTAATTTACAGAAAGTTTATGTGCTTTAACGAATTATTCGCACATGCGGCATTTTAGTCAAGTGAAGTTTGATAAGAGAGATTGGGTAAGACAGAGGAATTATTAGACTAGGCTATTACGCTCTTGACGCTTTTATGTCTATGCCATGCGGGCCTCTGACTATCTAGACAGATGATTAAAGGCTATACACTTTAGTCGCTTCGTATCTCTAATGCTCACTTTGTCGTTAGCTCGCTACGAGATTAAGCATCTAGGTAGGTGTGGCGGATTTCTAATAGCCATGTTCCGTTTAGTTGAAATTATAGTCGAAATGAATTCAACATGCTAATGGTATAGTAACTTAAACAGCGGTTAACAAATTAATTTCTTAACATTAGGGTATCTGTCTTATCAAGCTGGTAAAGAAGAAAAAGGGGTCATGACCCATTCGTCCCCTAAGTTTCGTACCCTGCAATAAAAATTGTAGTTTCAACTCCAAAAGAGGTACCAGTTAGTCTACCGGTAGTAGCCTAAACAATATTAATTTATTGTTTTGGGCTCTTGATAACTAACCAAGGATCATTGCAAAATTTTGACTATAGATTTTAAGCATTCATGCATTTTCAAAACGTCTTAGGTTTAGGTTAGTTTAGGATTAATAGTAAAATGAACAAACTATTACTAATGTAAATATTAGTAAATAAAAATGTTACCTAGTGCAAATTTGACTCCAGTCCATGCAGTGCGGAAATAGTGGAAGAGACGGCGGTACAGGGGGCGATGACGGCGGCGGCGGACAGGCGCTTCCGCGTCGGGCGCGGGCGAGGGTGCGTCTTCTGCGACCCCACCCGCACCCTCTCGACCGTCCACCGAAGACGCCGTGGCGTTGTGCACCCAGCTTTACACAAAACGCTCGCTCCGCTAATGAAACAGCACCCTTAATACGCACGTAATTCGTACACACACATGCATTTCACGCGACACAGACACTTATACACTCTGGGTTCACTTTTTATTTAGCAAAATAGTTAACCTAATTCCATTAGTTCTCAACAGTTTGATAGAAAATAACGAAAGTTAGACGTAGGTAGGTATTGTTTCAGTGATTCAGAAAGAGCCCACAATGGTCAAACGGGACTATTTAATAGATCACCACAAACACGTTAATGAAAAATTAATGAGTAAAAGTTTTGAGATTGTTATTTTCTTACTTTGAAGCGTTAGGAAGCTCAATCTGCGAACAAAGAAACGGTAAATAGTTAGTGTTGTTAGTGGCGGGGGACGCTCAAATTAGTTCTTGTTAGTTAAACTTGCTTATTCAGTAACAGGTTCGTTAAGTTCCGCGGCAGTTATAGTCTAATAAGGAAATGAAAGGAAAATCGAATTTCTTCGGATCGATGTTTTCTATTTACATTTATAGAAACGATTTTCTTAAGATTCGTTCCGTGAAAGGAAGATGTTGTCTTCCTTTCACGGTATCGTTATAATTAGATCTTTTTAATTACTTTCATTTAGATAATGAACACAAAACGAAATATTATTCATTATACTTTTGACTGCCTCGGTGGCGCAGTGGTATGAGTATGCGAGTGCCGTCCCTGACTGAGGTCCCAGGTTCGATTCCCGGTCGAATCAAATTATTTGTGCTATCCACAAATGTTTGTTTCGAAGTTTGTGTATTTTCTATGTATAATATGTTTGTATTTAGAAATATATAAGTATGTTTATCAGTCGTAGCACAAGCTTATATTAGCTTAATTTGGGCTAGATGACGTTGTGTGAGAATGTGCAAAAAGTACTTAATTTAACCGTTGTTTAGTTATATTTGAGAAGTAGTACCTGTGTTTATAATACTCTCGATGGTATAATTGTTCAAGCTCAGAACAAGGGAATAGATCTATTAAGCTTCTCTCCATACGAAGGTTGGCCTTGAAGAGATTGCTCGTTAGCGATTGGGCTGGCTGACGTTGAAACAGGTACCATATTTTTTAAGTTATTTGTAAAATATTTTTCTGTTTTTTTTTGTGTACAGGTAAAGATCCACAATTTAGTTGATCAAGATCAAGAATTTAGTTGATCGACTTGAGTAAGTTAAGTTACCAACAAAATAGTAGAAAATAAAAAATAAATACTAATATTAGGATGAACTAGAACGTACGGCCTTTCCCTCGGAATGGGGAATGCTCTTGATAGCGCGATCTAGAATTTATAATATGAAGCATGAAGCAAAGATTGGATGTTCAAACATCGTAGCTCACAGCATTACTCATGTTAGGGAATGGCCGTGAGTTTAAGTCCTGCGGGTGACATTTCAGTTTTTGTGATTAATTTATAATTTCCATCTTAACATTTTAAGAATAGTTTAAGCAAACTCATTGCTTTGAAATCCTACTAATATTATAAATGCGAAAGTTTGTAAGTATGGATGTTTGTTACTCTTTCACGTAAAATCTACTGAACGGATTTTGATGAAACTTTACAATAATATAGCTTATACATCAGAATAACACATAGGCTACAATTTGTAAAGAAACGGCGACGGGAAAAATAATCACGCGCACGAAGTCACGGGCGACCACTAGTACAAAAATAAGTAAACACTAAAGTTACCGAAATTTTGTTCAGTCGATTGAATAAAGTCAGCAGCAATACTAAATGTACTGGAAATGATTAAATATGAGCTAGGTTTGTCGTTATTCATTCATTTGCTGTTGACTACATTACATAGCAAATGACAATGGATTCATTATTATCTATAGAATTCTAGTCAAATGTATGTGAATGTATTTGAATAGAAATCATCGTCGATGGCTGATATCCTGATATTCATCCGTTCATAGAATTACTGTTTTAAAATAATACTATGACTCTGCCAAACATCAAAAAAAGTTTGAGGATTAGTACTTTTTTTTCGATTAAAGACATCGACACTAAGTATTTCAAAAAAGTGTCATTATATCTTTTTACTGACAAAATTGCGCGGGAGCCGCGCTTTCCATGCTCCTGATCTTTTACCGCGCTGTCATGTGAACTTAGCCTTAAACGTTAATGAAGCATTCAATGCCTCGAATGCAAAAGCAACGGTCTACGATTGCTCTTAAGTCGTTTATTTCACGACAAGCATAACTTTTCCATCAATATACAGAGACCGATTAAAACATTATCATCATTATGTTGCAATGAAATAAAAATTGGTTTTACATGAGACAAATTCTTACATAAATTTAGTAGGGATTTTTATGTAACAAGCGGACGCTCGCGGCTTCTTCCGCTTGACAAATTATACACAATAACCTTCCTCGAAAACCACTCTATTCATTGAAAAACCGCATCAAAATCCGTTGCGTAGTTTTATAGATCTATGCACACATACGGCCAGAAGCAATTTTGTTTCATACCGTAATACGAGTATTTAGTGATAAGTTTTAACAAAAAATATTTGTGTGGTCTTTGGCACATAGGTTTTTCTTAAAGTAGTATCAATATATTATGTCCGTAATAAAGTGGTCCATTGTTCGTGATATTCGAACAAACAAACTTGAGAAAGATTTTAAAGTATCTAAGTAATTACCTATGTAGTTTCATAAAAAAAATTAAAAGTTGAAACCTAGCTTCCTGACTAGAGAAAAATGGTTTTCTACGTACGTAATTTCCGTGAGCCTTTCCTGTGGTCAAACAAATGTAGGTACTCTTCGAAGAGAACAATGTTATGTCGTGTAAGTTAAATCTAGCGGCAATACAAAATTATGTTCAGAAATTATTAAATGTTGTAATGTTCTCTAATCTAAAAAACCTTAAGAAGAATTGCCTGTGTACTGAGTTGTTTCCAAGCTTCGCTAGATTAAAAGTAGGTAAAGCAGCGGTACAATTTTAGTTGGATGAAAAGTATAAATAAAAATAGTGCCCTTGTACTGGAGCGAAGTTCCATTTTGACCTGAATTAATTATTTAACCAAATGCTGAATACATTTTCAACCTAATTTTCCATTTTCGTTAATCGATAGCAAAGTTGTAGAGTGAGTTTGTAACTATTTCTATACGACTCTGTCTATAGCTTTTGGTATTTGTCATAGGAAAGTTTTGAGCTGACTGTTTTATTACCGCTTGATATTTGACCCAATTTTTTTTCCAACAATGTTCTATGATCAATACAAACACTAGTTTCAACTTGTAGATGTGTCCCAAATATTGTGGCCAATATTAAAAATAGCTGTGCCGTATAATCTTTTATTATTGGTTTTTTTTTTCATTCCATCCATTCAACATTCCAGATTTTTTTTTTATTATATTCTAGGTTTCATTTTGTTTTTTTTTTATATTGGTTTCGCCAAATTGTCTAGCGATTGTGGGTCACTCTCACAGCACACAATACTATAGAGAGTGGCCCTCAACTTGACGACCTACTGATGTGCCTCTTCACGCTCCGATTAAAGAACCCAGGATTATATGTGGGAGGAAACACGTGCACAGGCAGGGCGTTCCAGGCCACTATCGTTCGGCAGAGAAACGAACGTTTAAAACGTACGGTTCTCGCGAACATGCTATCCACTGTGTGGGAGTGATATAACTCTTTCGATCGTATTCTTGTAATACCTAATAATTTTCATTAAAACAGAATCCTGTACCTATTATAAATGATAAGGTGAAACTGGTCAGATTTATGAGTAACTAGCGGATGCCCGTGGCTTCACCCGCTTGACAAATTGTACACAAAACCTTCCTAGAGAACCACTCTACCCATTGGTGAAAACCGCATCAAAATCCGTTGCGTAATTTTAAAGATCTAAGTACATGTACATACGGACGGATGGAGTTTGTTTCATAATGAAAAACTAATATTACAGTATTGCCTAGAATATAGGTATCTACCTAGTATTGGAATCCTATAACTGTTACAACACACATAGCAATATACATTTATATTGACTGCGAAATTTACGTTCACAATCCGTGAAAAAATCGAATTATCCACACGTGTGGCTTAATATAAATCACAGCCTGAAGAACTCACTCGACTATCATACCGTTCACACGTTTATACCTACATACAGGAACAATTGGGTTTTCGGATGCTCCATACAAATTTCAGCAACGTTTTTTAACAATTAATCTAAGCAATTTTATACTTTACACTGCTGAAATAAGATTGTTTTGAAATGTCAAGTGAATGTTGTTAGTGTATAAATTAGACCATGTGTCACTGTCAAGGAGCGCCAAATGAAAGGATGGTCCGTAATAACTTGTGAAATGAACATTTGATGACCACTTACCAGCAGACTACAGGCAACGAGTCGTCACAATAATTACGTGCTTTCGTAAATGTCTTGTAATTAAACTGTCTAGATTAATTCTGGAGTTCTTTGTTTGTTTATAATGAGAATTTCTATAAAGCGGAACGTTATTTATAATTTAGTTCAAGTTTCGAACTTAAAAGGTAGCACGAGCGTTGAAACTGTAAGTAAGATTTGACGCTTTCCATAATGGTTACATGATTTTTTAATTTAGGTGCCTTCATAATAGAAATAACATTTTAGTTCTGAGTTATCTCCGAGTCTGATCGTCCCCACTTTACTTGTAGGGAAGGTACCCCAAAAAACTATTTCTTAAAATTTTATTTTAGCACTTTTTCGTACATACATATACACATATTTATACTGAATGGAGTCAGGCGTTACCTGGCGAAAGTCCATGATAAAACAATGGAAAATATGATGTTGAATTTTTAGACAATTGCAATGATTTCGCTAACACGCGAACATCGCTAACGCTAGAACAGCTGTTCTCTTTGAGACAGTCGTGATAATGCCTAGAGAACAGCTGTTCTCTTTGAGACAGTCTTGATAATGCCTCGTGAGTAGGTGAAACATTATGTCGACGTTTATAGTGTCTTCTTCAACTCCTTCAACTGCTTCGGTGGCGTGGTCGGTAGTGCATCGGCTTACGACTCCGGAGTCTCGGGTTCGATCCCCGGGTCGAATCAAATATTTGTGTGACCCACAAATGTCTGTTTCGGAGTTTGGGTGTTTTCTATGTATATTATGTATGTATTTAGAAATATATAAGTAAATTTATCAGTTTTCTAGATCCCATAGCACAGGCTTAGTTTGGGCTAGATTACGTTGTGTGAAAATGTCCCAAAATATTTATTTATTTATTTATTCTATTTAGCGAAATCATTGCAAATATCTAAAAATTCAACATCATGTTTTCCATTGTTTTACACATATTTATATAAAGTTTCTGCTTTCTAGCACTAACCAATTGGACAAAAAGTTGAGGACAAAAGACATGACGAAACTATAAGGGTGCGAGACATACTACGGAACCCGAAAAAATGACGACTGATGGTCTCCGTAGCACCCAGTAAACCAATCTTAAAAATTCAAGAACCTCACTATTTCTTTACACACAATAAAAGCAAAAGCTTCGGAATTTATTCCACATTATGCAACAGTGAAGCTGCTTACAGAACGTTAAGTATACATTTACAGTCCTACAACCGCCGGTCTTTTATCATACCGAAGGGAAAGAAAAGATAATACACAGAAAAAATATAATACAATAAATCTCTTGAAAAGATAGTGAATTGTATAAAATTATGGAAAGTAGACCACTATGTAAAGATAGAGGCTTCCTTTGAGTCATAGAGTCATACTTAATAGATGGATATGCAGGTATGAGTAAGACCGCTGGAAAATTCTTTTAGTGATTACCAGAGGCAATGGACGTAGGTGCGGCCGCGGCCTAGGGCCAAAAAAAAAGAAATAAAAAAGGTAAAAAACAAAAAAAAGTACATACTAGTCTCACCAAGATTATCGAAGATTAAATAACTACAGCAGGAAGACAACAGACAAGATTCTTTAAACATAAAATTGCCCCGTAAGAGGCATTACGGTACGCACATTTAATTTACTAGGTATCTAAAATTTTGTGTTGGTTCAACATGCTTTTAGTCATACGAACTATTATCCAAACATTCTACTCTAATCATTTTAACGTGAAGTATTTAGTCAACTCACGGCATAATGTACTTGTTCTACATCAAGTTTCTGGAACATTGGCACTGTAGCAAACGCCATGTTTGCCGAGCACTGGAAACTCTGGAGAGTGGCGAGTCAGAAACTCAGTTTAGAACATCGACATAATAGCAACCTCTTTGAGTGTATATGAAGTAGGTAAGTAAGATCCCGTTTTAAGTTACAACGAGTTGTAAATACGAGTAGTAAGAAAGCGTTGTAACTGAAGACCTTTAGAACCTGGCGTTGTAACTAGTAAGAACACATACTAGTTATCACTAGACAAAACGCATTTTAGTTACGGTTTTTTTTGTTGTGATTAGTGCTAATGCGGCTTATAAGGTTATAATTTTTTTTTGTTTTTATTCGTAGGCAATGCGGCAACAATAGTTTTAAATGACAACAAAATTTAAGAACAGTTTTAACTAATCGATACCTCTTAAGTATACTGAGTCAACTAACATTATAGTAATTTTACAGGAGAGCGATTTGAAGACAAATCGCTTATATTTTTATGAAATTAATCTTTTAATTAGAGTAAAGTTCTTTTAATAAATATGGGAAGCTTTTCCTTTGGTATGAATTGTTTTTGCTGATTTTTGTGTTAAATTATATTTTATGTACATGGCTGGGTATACGCCGGCGGGACTCAATAGTAAAATGGTTTAACTACCACTTATATTCATGTACGTTGTACACCAAAATTCATGGTTTACACCAAAATATTATAAAATATGATTGTCATTTCATTAATATATTATCATCCCTTACTTTTGGTACGAGTATTTTTGGGATTTTCTGACTCAGTTCATAATAAAATAATGAAATTACATTACTTGACTCATTATACTAGGAATGTATTTAGCTATATTAGTATTTAAGCATTCACGTATATTGGACCAATATAATTTATCGAGGCTTATTTTTATTTTAAAGCCCGCCCCTGGTTCGGGCGTGAATGTGCCGAGGCTGTCCAGAAAAAACAGTCGGCATATCGCGCCTGGGTCAGGGCTGGAGCGGCACGTGACCCGAACGTGGACCGCCTCAAAGCAGTGTACAATAGGGCCACTAGGTTCAGCAAGAGGGCCTTCAAGAGAGCGGACGCCCAGCGCATCGCGCGGCTTGTTCAGGAGCTCACATCTGATACTGGCAACTGGCCAAAGTCGTGAGGTCCAATTTTTGCCAACCCTTGCTGCCACCACTGCATCATCCTGATGGATCACTGGCTCACAAAGCCCAAGGGAAGGCTAATTCCCGGGTCAACGACCGTGGCCTGCAGGCCCCCGCCATCGCCAACTGTGGCCACACTATGCCTGATATTGTTATCAGGCAATGTGATGTACGGGCAGTGCTGCGGTCACTCGACACGCGAAAAGCCAGTGGCCCTGACGGCATTCCGGCGGTGGTGCTACGAAAATGTGCTGCTGAATTGTAACTGCTCGCGGCTGAATTTCGATATGTTCCGTGAAGCGACTGCCATCTGACCTTCACAACCCGTGAGCGATATTGATGCTCCAGTATTAACGCGTCTGTACCGCCTGTCATACTCTACAGGGCTCGTGCCGGAGGTCTGGAAAGAGGTGAACGTACAACCGATCCCCAAAAAGGGGGATCGATCCGATCCAGGCAACTATCGACCCATACTGTCACCTCAGTCATTTGCAAGGTGCTTGAGCTTATTATCAATAAGCAGCTCATGCGATACCTAGAGGATCACTCGCTGATCAATGATCAATGATCCATTCGTCACGCATGTATGGGGTGAGGCTATAGAAAGGTACGGCGAGTCCTTGGCTATTGGACATCGCCAAAGCTTTCGATAGGGTCTGGCATGCTTCGCTCCTTTCCAAGCTTCCGGCATATGGTCTACCTCTTCAACTGTGCAGCTGGATGGCCAGCTTTTTAAACGAGCTTCTCGCTTCTTGCAAGTGAATGGGAAAGTGGGGTACCGCAGGGGTCCGTACTATCACCAACTCTCTTTCTTCTGCATATCAATGATATGCTATCCCTCGGAAACATTCATTGCTATGCAGATGACAGCACACTGCACGGGAGTTACTCGGTTCGTCCGATGGCGGGGCGATCTGAGATTGAGGAGGAGAGACGACGACTCGTGGCTGATCTCGACCGTAACCTCGACAGTATCTCCCAATGGGGTGCCGAGAACTTGGTCGAGTTCAATGCCCACAAAACACAGGCGTGTGCAGTTACAGCGAAACAATCCCCTTTCCTTCCCCTACCCACTCTTCAGAATGCAATATTACCAATGAAGGACAATCTAGACATCCTTGGCATAGACGTTCGTCAAAAATGTTAGCCAAAATCGCATGCACGACTCACCGCCGTGCATCGTATACTGAGTCGCAATACACTTGTGCCGATACACACCCCGTACGATGTCAGTTGAATGAGTATACAATAATACGATTCTATCTGATGTTGAAATTGATTTAGTATACGCGAAATTATCTCAGTAATATTGTTCTTTTTTTTAACACTATCATAAAGATCATAGATTATTGCATACATTTATATCATCATCATAAAATACCTAAATTTGCTAGTTGACTCAGTATACTTAGGAGGTATCGTAATGTCTTTAGTAATAACGCGTTGTAACTTAAAACGGGATCTTACGGTAACATTTACAATACAAACATCTGATTACAACGCCATAGTGTCGTCTGTTGATCGACAGGTTTATAAATCGAAGGTGAAGTTGGCTTGGGATCTTGGTGGTGTTAACAGGGTCTTAACAACCAAGTATAAGATTTATACCTATAAGATAAAATATAGATAACTAGCGGACGCCCGCGGCTTCGCCCGCTTGACAAATCATAAACACAAAAACCTTCCTCGAGAAACAGTATCCATTGGTGAAAGCGTACATTACACGGACGGAAGCGACAGGCCGTCAGGATAATAAGAGGGTATCTACCGCACGATCTCCGTAGAGTTTGCCTGTCTCTTAGCCGTGACCCCTTTCATGGGACCTGGAAGCGAGAGCCCTTACGTCATTGTTTAAATGGCACAAGGAGGCGCTGGAGCAGGACCACAGCCTTGTGTCTCGAGAAATCGAGGTTCATCACTTCAAACTTCGCCAGGATCTCATAAAATTCTCATAGCGTAGTTTTAAAGAATTAAGCATGCATAGGGACGGACAAACTTTGTTTTATACTGTGTTATGGTAATGATGAATAATGTGATAGTAAAAAGAATGCGGTGGTGAATAAATAAATGTGTACACGTTTCCATATAAGCACGTCACTTTACTACCTATTGCATAATATGGAAGACATTTTGTGGTCGTGTATGAAAAATGAGCCTTGATATTACTACGGATATAAGAATCGTGATATTGCGATAATATAAGTACAATTTGTACATGGTATACAATTGATAGAGGCTGGAGTTTAGGTTCGCATTGCAGAATGGTTATTGATTTTCTTTTGTATGTAGGTAGTGCCTGGTAATGTCAATAGGCTTGCCCCCTATAACGTGGGACCAACGTGTACAATTTCATGAAAGTGTTGAACCCAAAAATCTTATACAGTTTACTTTATTTTGCTAAACTAAATAAAAAAAAAATCGAATTGATTTAATTGTAGACTATGATAAATCTTCTTCATCAGGCGGTACGAAGTTCGCTGGGACGACAGCTAGTAATTAATACGAGTATACAACGTGTTTCGTATTAGTGTGGTCATATTTGACCCTCGTTATACATGCGCGTTGAGTTAACTATACGCAAGGACAAAATTGCAAATACAAGTTTAGGTAAACTTTTAAGGTGTCATGTAAATTTAATTGATTTGTTCATTTAATCGATATTTTATAAACCCAACAATACCTAGGGTCAAATTTATTCGTAAGGTTCAGTCCCCTTCGATGAATCGTAAACAACTCTTATTTCATATGCTCCTGGTACAAAATACTATTTTGTAGTAATGATAGGTTGTGGACTTTAAACAACAAAAACTTACCGATTTCATTGTGCATGTCATCCTGGTAGATAGGTAGGTACTGTGTTCCACAATAAACATAACTAACTCACTAATATCACGATACTTAGATAAACATTATTGAATTTAATAAAAAATACACTTCCTACCTAAGATACTAATAAACACAAAACTAAAAAGTAGGTACTAAAGTAACGGCTCGAAATGTTCGCCGCCTTGATCAATGCACAGTTGGGTCCGTCGCATCATGCTGGCAGTTACATTACACAGCATGTCTGGAGTTACACTGCTAAATGCATCAAATATTTTAGACTCCATATCTTCACGCGTGAGACATACCGCACTGTACACTTTGTTTTTGACATAGCCCCACAAAAAAAAGTCTAGTGGTGTGAGATCCGGTGACCTCGGAGGCCAAGGTATGGGACCACCACGTCCGATCCACTGGTTAAACCGCTCATCTAAATACGCCCGTACATCTCTCGCATAATGTGCTGGCGCCCCGTCTTGCTGGTACATCATATTTGTGTACAATGTTACAGGCAAGTTTTCAAGTTCGGGTTCTAAGACGTTTCTAAGGAACGCGAAGTAATTTTCACCGTTTAGCGAACTCGGTAGCACGAAAGGACCAATTAAAATATCTCCGATTATTCCCGCCCAAATGTTAACACGCCACTGATGCTGAAAGTTGTTTTCTGCAGATTCGTGTGGGTTCTGATGAGTCCATACATGTTCGTTATGCTGGTTACTGATACCAGCACGAGTAAAAGAGGCTTCATCGGTCCATAAAATACGGTTCGCGAAACTAGGGGATCGTTGTGCTTCCTCTCGGTACCACTGGCAAAAGTTGAGACGTGGTACGAAATCAGCCGGTGTCAGTTCTTGGGTGTGCCTGAAGTGGTACGGATGTTGACCATCTGCTTTTAGCACGCGCCATACTCTCAAATGATTCATCCCCAGAACAATCCCAGCGCGGCGAGTACTTGTTCTGGGATTGGATTGAAAATGCTCGAGAATACTTTCTTCTTGCTCTGGTGGTACAACAGATGGTCTGCCTTCTGAGCGGGAACCACGGAAAGAACCAGTGTCATGTAAACGGTTCACCATTTATCGGAAGCACTCCACAGATGGTAACCGCCGCCGTTCACCTTCGAGTGGACAATAGGCACAAATCTTTCTCGATAAAGGCGACGAGCTTCACGCAGACTGCCATCGGCTGCCCCGACGCAAACTATCATTTCATAATATTCACTATTACTTAAATACGCCATGATCGATTAACACAGATTACTACGTACGCCTAATATCAAAGTTTACTTGCAACTGAAAAGAAATTAGATAGTTGTAAGTGTTGCCCAAGTCCAATGTCTTATTTCCTTGAATTACGTCGTAATTTTGGTAAAAATCTAATAAAAGTACCAAGTAGGTACTTAGTTTTATTTATGAAAAAAAGCTAGTAGGTACCTAGTATAAAATAATTTAAGAGATAAATAATAACATAATTATTATTTACCATAAACACAGGATATTTCCCTAAGACCTATGAAATAAAATAAAATTGTTGAATGCCAGCGCGGCGTCGCTCGCATGATAGTATGCATTTCGAAACCTACTTAAACCCATTTAAAAAAAAACCGCTTCAAGATCCGTTGCGTAGTTTTCAAGAACTAAACATACATTAGAACAGACAGACGGAAAAAGCGACTTTCTTTATCCATGTAGTCTAAGATTAGTAATTTATTACCAATTGCTAAAATTAACAAATATCCAACATAAAAAAAGCTAATAAAGTCCCCGTTTATGAAGAACATTGCGTTAACTTGCAACACCGGAATAATATGGTTTTTGCGGTAAAATTTACACGTGTTGTGACGTGTACGTCTTTGATATATGCCGACATCGCTATTGATAGGTACCTAGTTTCTTCAAAGCGGCTCCAATCAAAAAAGTGGGCGGTTCTCTTTGTAATTTTTAGGGGTCCTTAAGATACATATTAGTGAAACTGACACCAACACCTCCTACTTTTTCTGATATCCTCGTTCAACCATACAAGTTGCCACTTTTAGCGATAATGTTTTATGAACTTTTATGCATCACATTATCATGACGAATCGAGAACCTAAGTACCTACTCTTTTTTAAAGTCGGTCAAAAATAACCAAACACCTTGCAGATCATTTACTTCATGGTAAATGAGTCGAAAGAGAGTTCACGATATGGTAGTGCAGTGACTGGCATCCACGATCTCTCTATCCCGAAACTGAATACCTACATACTACTATACCTACCAGCATTCTCAACAGCTACATAAACTTCTACACAAACAGCAGTTGTATTTTAAATATCTGTGCGGAACCAATTTATAAAAAGTGTAAATTTAAGGAAGACAAGAATATAAATGTTTCTTCTCTTTTCTTCGACAACAAATGCATTGCTCCTGGTATTTGAGTAGGTTGACAACAAATTACGTGTGAGTTGTGACATTCACGACAATCACGTGATACATAAATTCATAGAAAAACTTCAAGTAACTTTGAGTAGGCACTCTTTATTTTGACCCCAAGTTGTGATTCGGAAACTATTTTGTATGATAACTATTGATAAAGTAACTTTATCTGTTGGTTAAAATTTTGAGTAACAACGAGACTGTCCGAATCTATTTCACTGTTTGGCAAACCTACTTGAGGTCAAATCTAGAGTTCATTCAAATCATATGTTTATTTTGTAGTGCAGTCTTAGGGCTTCATTTCAATGAGCTATCGATAAAAAGGAAAATTTATCGACTACGTCATTATAAGTCAATATTTTATTAAATTAATTAAAGACCCCGCGCAATATATTATTTGGGCCCTACCCAATGCAACCTTGAGATATGACCACACTAATATGAAACACGTTGTATTGACTTCCTAAATTGCATTCCTACGTAGAATGACCTCTAAATAATAATGAGTTATTTTATTCATTTTCCAAAGATAAGACGCTTTTCATTCATTAAACTAAATTTAAAATAAGGTACGCGAACCTACTGGCTTAATTACGAACTGTAATACAATGGCTTCTGTTGACCGAGCAGTCTTTATTGCCATCGCGTTTATGATTCAAATCTTTTGAAATTCAGGGATTAAGTCTGTTCTTTCAACATTTTGCTTTGTTCTTGGAAAGTATGTAAAAATCAATTTCCTTATGATAACTTTTGTCATATTACATTTTTTCAGACACATACTTTTCCATAGTTTGTTGAAACTACGTCAAACATTGACACAAAAACCGACTTCAAATTACCGGAATGGGACCAAATTCAAATAAAACCTCGGAAAGACTCGGAAAGCAGTACATAGCTTTCTTAAAAAAAAACAAAATCGGATTATCCAGTCGAAAGATGAGGTAACTAACACTAGTGGTTCTGTGAACCGTAGACTTCGGGAGCGGGTTTGTTTAGAAAATTTCTTCTTCAATTTTCTATATTACTCTTTTATTTGTCATCCAATCCAAAAAATTACATTCAAATGTTATTCATTATAAGCAAGGAGTGTGTGTGTAAAGTTTCATGCAAATCGGTTGATAAATACGGCCTCAAACATGATCTGACAGAACCTGTAGATGGGTCAGGCTGCTCCCCAATAAAGGGGGACCGGGAAGTGCTTGCCGCCGTCTCTACGAGGGTGTGGTACGCTCCAAGGCGCTCTATGGAGCGCCTATTTGGGCGGATGCCCTCAGCGCCGCGAACGTGGTTCAGCTGCGACGACCGCAGCGGATCGCGGCGCAGAGGGCTGCACGGGCGTACCGCACCGTGTCTTTTGAGGCGGCGTGCCTGTTGGCACAGAGTCCCCCGTGGGATCTCGAGGCGGTGGTCCTGAAGAGGGTTTACGAGGAGGGCGCCCTGGTGCGACAAGAAGGAGGTCGCCCGTTGCCGGAGCAGGTCGATCGCTGGAGACAGGAGGCTCGCGACGATCTGTTCCGGCAATGGGCCTTGAGATGTGCGGCTCCCACCGCGAGCCGGGTGCTCGTGGGGGCCATCGGTCCCGTGCTCCGCCAGTGGGTGGAGCACGCGCAGGGGGCTCCGACCTACTTCCTCACCCAACTTCTCACGGGTCATGGCTGTTTTGCCAAATTCCTGTGGGAAGTGGTGGGGATCCTGTCGGAGCCTGATTGTCATCACTGCGCAGGCGGCGCCGTAGATACGGCGGAGCATACGCTCTTCGTGTGCGCCGCCTGGGACTCGCCGAGGTTGGCCCTCACGGGCGTTATCGGCAGAGTAGGTTCGCTGCCGGCCGTCATTAAATCCATGGCCGGCAGCGAAGAATGTCGGGCTGCTGTCGCTTCCTTCGCTCGGGAGGTGATGGCGGCGAAGAGAGAGGCCCTGCGTGAGCGGGAGCGTGCAGGCCGTACGCTCCCGCCCCGGCGGGCACCAGTCAGGGGGCGACGGCGCATTGCCTACGCCCAAGCCCCCGACTGATAGGGCCGTGGGCGGTGGGTCGGGGGGCCCACCGCTCACGCGAATGGCCCTGAGGAGTCCGACGCCCCTTATGTGTTTCGGGGGCGTCGCTTCTGTGTTGATCAGGGGGGGTTTAGGCACCCCCGAGTAGAGCTTGAAAGAGCGCCCCTTTGCCGGGCCGCTGTTGCTTAACAGTTCCTGCCTATCCGGCGGCCCGGCTAAGGCGAAGGAGAAACACCGTGGATAGGTTTTAGTGGGTAGTCCGGCCCGTTTTAATCCTAGGGCCGGGAGTCCCACACGAAGCCGTCTCGCTCCCCCCCAAGCGAGACGGTGAAGTGCGTAAATGCATCACCGACCACGTAAAAAAAAAAAAAACCTGTAGATGGGTACAGACGAAAGAAATTCTCCCCAGTCTGCAAGTTGAAACGGAGCCTTCGGTCGCTTCGCTCCCTCAGTCAATAAAAAAAACATACAGTCACATTGAGAACCTCCTCCAAGTTTTGAAGTAAATTAAAAGAAGGTAAAGTTGGTGATGTTTTAAGATGTAATGTCTTGATCTACTCAAATCACCTCACGCGAAGTCAAGTCCGAAGGAAACACTCGTAAAGAATACGACGGTAAGTGAAAATTAAATTGAAAAAAATCGTAATAGCTACAAATAGAAAACTCTTCAACAACATTTAAATGAAATAGGCATCTTGTCATTTAATACTTCTTCAGTGTAAGCAAATTGAAAACTGTCAAGACTACTTGGAAACCAATTAAAGAGAAACAAAAACTTGAAGATTTTTCTGTTCTAGAAATTCGGAGATAATTCTTAAATAAAGTGTTTTTCTGAGAAGTATTAGGTACTAGTCGTTTGTTGTTCTCAGTCAGTTATTGTTAAGGTATTTTGGAGAAAATTAAAAGTTGTACTCACAATCTAAATGACACTGACTCATTTGTAGAAGTTAAAGTGCCTGAAACAAAACATAATGTCATTTTTAACACAGGTAATTAAAACTAGAGACTTCTTACAATACTTTTTTTCTATATTACTTTTTGACTGCCTCGGTGGCTCAGTGGTATGAGTATGCGACTGCCGCCCCTGAGGTCCCAGGTTCAATTCCAGGTCGATTCAAATTATTTGTGTGATCCACAAATGTTTGTTTCGGAGTTTGGGTATTTTCTATGTATAATATGTATGTATTTAGAAATATATAAGTATGTTTATCAGTCGTCTAGATCCCATAAAACAAGCTTATATTAGCTTATTTTGGGCTAGATGACGTTGTGTGAGAATGTCCAAAAATATTTATTTATTTATATTAATTTATTTATTCAATCGCCTTAGCCCAGTGCTCTGCGGCGCGAATCGCATTTGGCCTGGCCTTATATAGGTCCTCTAAGGTCATCTAACGACTCTAGGCTACCCGGACACGACAGCACATGGCTCACGGTTTGTGGTGACAAGCCACATTTGCACTGGCTCTGACTAGGGTCAATGTATCTGACCATATTATCTTTCGATCTGCCAACTAGAGACTAAAGTTTTGACATAAGTGATAACGGTAGACTTTGCATTCTAAAAGTGTTAGATGAAGCAGTTAAATAAATGCGAAGATGAAAACGAATAGCATATTGAACGATAGCTTTTTCCCTTTTATCCGATTTTTCTGAAACAACGAATGTTATCTAATCTATCTCTGAAAACCGCAAGAAAATCCGTCCAGTGTCTTGAAGAGTAGTTTGTATGTACATAAATACAAGAATGAAAAATTCATTCTTGTATTTCTGTACATTTTCGCGGCGGATTGGCGGATTTTCTTGCGGTTTTCAGAGATAGATTAGATAACATTCTATTACTTCAACTATTTTGTATTTTACAAATTTTTGTTAAATTTAACAGACGCGCTATTTTTATGGCTTTATCATAATAAGAAGAAGATGAAGAATATATTTTACATTGTACATTTCAGTGTAAAGAAAATATTTCAATAAGTACATTGGTGCATTTATAATCACTATCACTTCACTATCACTACATTATTATAAAAGTCGCTTCCGTCCGTATGTATGCTTAGGTCTTTAAAACTACGCAACGGATTTTGATGCGTTTTTCACCAATGGATAAAATGGTTTACAAAGGTTTTTGTGTTTAAAATTTGTCAAGCGGGTGAACCCGCGGGCGTCCGCTAGTGCTATATAAAAGATAATATTAGTACTAGGTCGCTGCAGTCGCGAAACGTACCGTTACGCTGCAGCATATATTTGAGCGAAGCGAGTTTAAATTCAAAATTCTGGCATCGTAATAACCTGGGTATTTCTGTAAGCTATTGATGAGTGCAAGAAAATCCGAAATCGGCCGAGTATTCGCCGAGAAACAATTTAACATAAATCGTTTGAAAAATAATTTGAGTCACCCGTTGAGAGCTCCGCTCGCCTTCGGCTCGCTTCGCTCAATAAAATCTAAACTAGGTCGCCGCAGTCGCGAAACGTACCGTTACGCTGCAGCATATATTTGAGCGAAGCGAGTTTAAATTCAAAATTCTGGCATCGTAATAACCTGGGTAATTCTGTAAGCTATTGATGAGTGCAAGAAAATCCAAAATCGGCCGAGAATTCGCCGAGAAAAAATTGAACATAAATCGTTTGAAAAATAATTTGAGTCACCCGTTGAGAGCTCCGCTCGCCTTCGGCTCGCTTCGCTCAATAATTGTTAACTTAGAAATACTTATTTGATATAGACATACCTACTCTTAAATGTAATATATTGAAATGTTGAACAAAGCTTTTGATGTGAGAAAATATATTGCATATTAAAGACGTCTAAGAGCTAAATTAAACATTCGGTGCCAACTTGATTGAGGCACTTCGACAATTCTTGGAGGTTGAACCGTTATTCTCTATACATATATAGCATTTGCGGTTATTGCTTTATTGCCCTCTCCTCTGTTTGATCTAAGAACGCGTAACTTCTATTCGGCTATTACGCATGAGTGAGCCTTTTGTTAATTTGCGGTTCAAAGAAATTAAATTCTCAGTACAATCTGAATAGATCTTTATTGATTTCGATGTTAAATGCAACTAAATAACTATTATTTTAAGAGTCAACGTTGTGATATCTAATATTTTTTGATCTTTATTTGTAATGTAAGTTCAATTCAATAGAATTAAATAATAAATTCATCATCCTATAAAATCAACAAAAATCAGATAAAATTTAGATAAAATTACATTAGAACAAATTAAATCATAATAAATCGAATAAAATGTTTTTTTTATTATCGTTTCTTAATTTACAATGCGTAACGTACAAAATAGCACAATAAAACCACAGAGGTTTGTTCTTATGCTAAAAATAACCATAAGATCAACGAGAACTAAGTACTCGAATTCTTGAACACATTGATTTAGACGAGCATTCTTAAAATATTCTGTAGAATCCACGCGAGCAAAGAGGTAGAACACCGAAAGAGTGTTCGGTCTCATTCACACCGCCCCGCCTTCATCAGCGTTCCCCGCTGCCACATGCTTATGACCACTGGTGCATAAGTTAGAAACAAAACAATTTGGCTCTTGACCACTCACTAGACTAAATCTAGTTACGCGACTGATATGACATTACACTAAAATGTTCAGTTTTTTTGCTGTAAAAGCGATCTGCTACATCAAGTTTACAAGAAGATGTTTTTACCTTTAATTTCTATCTAATATTTAATCAAATTATATTATTAATTTCTTTTTAAACCTATTTATTTGCAATAATCACAGTATCATATTTGGATGTTTCTATCAACATGGTGTCTGATCGTCATGATCGGTCGAACGACTGACATGAGTGTTGTCACTCTCCCTTACCATGGCGCTCGGAAAAGTTTGTCGCTATCCAATAATATCGCAGAAAATAAAAAAATGTGTTACTTGAGTCACGCGTTCGGAATTTTCTGCAATATCATTGGTTATCGACAAACTCATCCGATGCCATGCTAACAGGAATCCTGACAATTTGTTATATGTCGCCATGACAACACGATTTACCAACTTAAATATCGAAAAAAAATTGCAAATGCAATGAGGTTCAATATAGGTAGGTAATCATTATTGTAATCTTAACATAGTATAAAACAAGTCGCTTCTTACCGTATGTACCTATGTCTATGCATAGATCTTTAAAGCTTTGTAGGTAGTACCTACCTACAAAGCTAGTTAAAGATATTTTTTCTGATCTGAGAATAACGTATATACCCATAATGTTATTTTTATATCATTCAGTTTAATACCTATTAATAGTTGTGTCTTTTTTATCTAGCGCAACTTTGCCGGCGTGAACATTTTGTTAATACACATTAGCAATACGGACCTAGGCCTCATAAACTAAGCCCGCTATTTTTGTATTTCAAACTTACAGTTAGGTCTCTTTTCCATTGGACTATGGTATTCTACTTATAATATATACATACATATATATTGTACCAGCCTGTCCATCAACACCCGCCATTATGTACTGACCTGTTTCATCAACCTCCTTTCATCCATCTTTTCTACCTGCCCGAACCATCTAAGCATCCCTTTATCTAGATCACTACACACCGCATAGTTCCTGTATCACGCGGCTGTTCCCCACTTTAGCCATATTTTTCAAACTTCTCAGTTTCACTCCACAATGCATTTATTTTACTTTCATGCTTCTCCTGCCACACCCAATATTCACTTCCGTACAAAAGTGTAGGGACAAGCACTCCTCTATGCACAGCCAACCGGGCCTTCTAACCGGACCTTCTGACTGTTCATAAAGTTATGTAGTTACCCAATCACTTGATTCCCTGCCATAACTCTTCGTTTAATATCATCGTCATAATACCCTTTATCCCTTGTAAACTTGAACCCAAAGTGCACGAACTCTTTCACTTGGTCCACTTTTTCTCCTTCAATCACAGTCAAACATTTTTATATTATATCGTACAAAATGTTGAAACTGATCAATACCCATACCAAAATCCAATCTTAATCATTTTTTAGCTAGAGATATCCAGGGAAATGTCCCTCTGAATAGCAACGGGTACAGTTGCGAGCGGTGTTTGCGATATTCGAACTTGTAAGATTTGTACAAACCAAAATGATCCTACAAAAGTTTTGGTTACAACCAAGGTTATGAATTTTACTGGTGGTTGCAGAAAGTTCTGCAGTAGGCGTAAGGAACCCACAGATGTTAATATTTTTGGTCTTACTTCTTGAACGTTACTTTCTAGGGTGGTCATTGCTGCCAGCATTCTATGAAGTATTAAGTTAGTGACGACGTCAATGAATTGTTCCACGAACTTTGTAAATATTGTAATTTTACTAAATAATACTTATTTATATGTTTATAAATAGTAAAAAGTTTTGTTTTCATAAACGACATCCAACTATGTGACATTTTTGAAACCTGATTTTCCTAGTCGATTTATCAAATGTATCGATAACGTTTATCGACACTGTTACATCAAAAGTGGGCGGTAACTTTTTGTCTTGTCATTATAGTGTTATGATACAAAATGTATATGTATGTGGCACCGATTGGTGATTTATGTATCGGGAAAATGGATAATGCCTTGTCCCGTTCGTATACGGCGACAGCGTATACGACGACCGCGTTGGTCTATGGTCTCATTTCATAGAATTTGTCGGAGAACGGGCGTTTTCAGATTGCACGATATCGTAACGATATCCTCCACAATATCGTGAAGATATCGTGGTGATATCGTTAAGATATCGTGGTGATATCGTGAAGATATCGTGGTGATATCGTTATATACGTTATATACGTGAATAGGTTCCCGTGTTACCCGTTGGGTATGGCGTCTAAACAAAACAATCTGCATGTCCGTAGCTGTGTTGTAACTGTCATATTAATATTATACGGTCGTTACGTGCCGTGAGTGTAACGTACTGATTTTAATTACATACGGAACACGTAAAATATAAATGTAGCCGTAATGAAATTTTTGTTTACACAGGTGACGTCATGATTTTGTTATCTAAAACTCTGCTATATTATATATAATGGTGAAATTATTTAATTAAAGTTTAGTACGTAACCTGGCACAGATGGTATCAGAATTCACATTGTTGGTATGAGTTTTGTCAGACGAATGGTTTTATTTCGGTATTGTTTTATTTTTGACATATTTCCATTGTTTCAAATAGGTTGTGAATGAAAAATTAAAAGCGGTTGTGAACCTTGCCTATATCATATATAATTTATGCTTTCGATTGTTGGCACTTGGTTGAACATAATAACCTATAAAAGCCAACCGGGCCTTCTAACCGGACCTTCTGACTGTTCATAAAGTTATGTAGTTACCCAATCACTTGATTCCCTGCCATAACTCTTCGTTTAATATCATCGTCATAATACCCTTTATCCCTTGTAAACTTGAACCCAAAGTGCACGAACTCTTTCACTTGGTCCACTTTTTCTCCTTCAATCACAGTCAAACATTTTTATATTATATCGTACAAAATGTTGAAACTGATCAATACCCATACCAAAATCCAATCTTAATCATTTTTTAGCTAGAGATATCCAGGGAAATGTCCCTCTGAATAGCAACGGGTACAGTTGCGAGCGGTGTTTGCGATATTCGAACTTGTAAGATTTGTACAAACCAAAATGATCCTACAAAAGTTTTGGTTACAACCAAGGTTATGAATTTTACTGGTGGTTGCAGAAAGTTCTGCAGTAGGCGTAAGGAACCCACAGATGTTAATATTTTTGGTCTTACTTCTTGAACGTTACTTTCTAGGGTGGTCATTGCTGCCAGCATTCTATGAAGTATTAAGTTAGTGACGACGTCAATGAATTGTTCCACGAACTTTGTAAATATTGTAATTTTACTAAATAATACTTATTTATATGTTTATAAATAGTAAAAAGTTTTGTTTTCATAAACGACATCCAACTATGTGACATTTTTGAAACCTGATTTTCCTAGTCGATTTATCAAATGTATCGATAACGTTTATCGACACTGTTACATCAAAAGTGGGCGGTAACTTTTTGTCTTGTCATTATAGTGTTATGATACAAAATGTATATGTATGTGGCACCGATTGGTGATTTATGTATCGGGAAAATGGATAATGCCTTGTCCCGTTCGTATACGGCGACAGCGTATACGACGACCGCGTTGGTCTATGGTCTCATTTCATAGAATTTGTCGGAGAACGGGCGTTTTCAGATTGCACGATATCGTAACGATATCCTCCACAATATCGTGAAGATATCGTGGTGATATCGTTAAGATATCGTGGTGATATCGTGAAGATATCGTGGTGATATCGTTATATACGTTATATACGTGAATAGGTTCCCGTGTTACCCGTTGGGTATGGCGTCTAAACAAAACAATCTGCATGTCCGTAGCTGTGTTGTAACTGTCATATTAATATTATACGGTCGTTACGTGCCGTGAGTGTAACGTACTGATTTTAATTACATACGGAACACGTAAAATATAAATGTAGCCGTAATGAAATTTTTGTTTACACAGGTGACGTCATGATTTTGTTATCTAAAACTCTGCTATATTATATATAATGGTGAAATTATTTAATTAAAGTTTAGTACGTAACCTGGCACAGATGGTATCAGAATTCACATTGTTGGTATGAGTTTTGTCAGACGAATGGTTTTATTTCGGTATTGTTTTATTTTTGACATATTTCCATTGTTTCAAATAGGTTGTGAATGAAAAATTAAAAGCGGTTGTGAACCTTGCCTATATCATATATAATTTATGCTTTCGATTGTTGGCACTTGGTTGAACATAATAACCTATAAAATATGTGAAGTGAATTAGTGTAAAACACCTTTGAAGATGCCATAGAGCGAAACCTGTCCGGTCCTATTTATTACCTATAACAAATTGTGGAATATCTGAATTAGTGAGTCATTTCATAATGTATTGTTACTGTCCTATATCATGTTTTTTGCCAGACTGATTTATTTTTATTCTGAACAAAAAATCATTCTCAACTATTAAGTACCAACATAACAACACCTACTAAATAACAACATTTATAAAAAGAATATGCATTTATTTATAACTAGTATGAATATTTAAAATAAATATTAGTCGTTATGTACAATTATTAATTAGTATTACTCATTGCGAAGCTACCAAGGATAGACTGCTAAGCAAGTTTTAAAAGCAACACATTGCATAATTACATCTATTATTATTTCTATGATATAGGGTGTTGTATAGACTAGGTATAGATATACTGTCATCTCTTTCATGTCAGCATGACTGCAATAATTATCAGCGGCTCAATTGAATTAAATAAATAAATATAAATATGTTACGACAAGTCAGATAACACCATCTAGTCCAATCTAGTCTCAAAGTAAGTAGAGCTTCTGATATGAGTACTAGATAAACTGATATAAATACTTTTTTTTTAATACATACATATTATTATACTTACATAGAAAACATCCAGACTTCTATACAAACGGATGTGTCATTGAAAGTTTGTCCCGACCGGGAGGATATCTACTAATATTATAAATTTATATGTAAAAGTTTGTTTATTTGCTGTCCATAACTGAAGGGTTTAGAATCAAATTTGGTACACAGCTGGCTCTTATGCTAATAAGGTTGGAAAATGGAAACGGGAAAATTTTACACCGCAAGTAGAACAAGTTCCAAATGAAACTAGCAAGGTCGATCTATAACAGAACGACATTATCATTATTCACTGAGCCTTTTCCCAACCAAGTTGGGGTCGGCTTTCCAGTCTTACTGCTATGCGGCTGAACTTCGATATTTTCGAGTGGAGTCGAGTGGAGCGACTGCCATCTGACCTCCACAACCAATGGGCGATATCGAAGCTGTGTAATTAAACCAGTCGAATTTTGTTTAGGGCTCCAACTATTCGTAACGACTGTCAAAGATGTTTGTAGGACAACCGGGACCAACGGCTAAACATGCTCTCCGAGAAACGGCAATAACACTACGACTAAAGTACGACTAAAATATGGATACAGCAGGGAACAATAAAGACAGTAATAAATTGACCTGATTATTAAAAATTTCATTATCATAATTAATATTCGCTATCTCTACCCAACAATAAAATACACGTCAAAAATTGACACAGCAACCAACTTCAAACTACCGAAATGGTACCAAATAGTTGTCGGAATGGGATCAAATTGAAATGGGACAACTTGGGAAGTAGTAGCTTCTAATTAAAAAAAAACCAACATCAGTTCACCCTGTCCGAAAATATTGAGGTAACAAACAAAAAAAACATACTGTCGAATTGAGAACTTCCTCCTTTTTCGGAAGCCGGTTCACAAGCACCCAAACAAGTACCTACTTACTTTGGTCGACGCTCAAACAAATACCAACGAACATTTTTGTAAAACTCTGATAATCATATTATTAAAAGTTTTCATTCTCTGGCTGTTTTTAACATACAAATGTAGCGAGTTTTTGCCTCAATACTTGGGAACACTCTCGCAGTAATTGGCTGGCCGACCACTTAGCGTGCCGAGTCGCTTGACATAGATCCCGCCTTATTTTCACCCCAATTGTTTGAAATAATGGCGGTAACTTTAATATTTGTAATATAATCACACCTGTATTTCCAAAGGTATGGTCAGAAAACACTGACACATTATGTCTGTGTTTACTACCTACGTACCTACATACACAGTAAACACAGACGATATTTTGACGTGGAGGATTTTTTTAACGATATTGTGTACTGTAAATGTTTTTATTATGTATATGGTAATTCTTTTTTTTTTATTCCGCTCTAACGTCCATTGCCGGGCGTCTCTGGTTACACGCAGAAGGTATTTCCAGTGGCGCCCGTCGGACTTTGACCACCTCTGTGGTCTCTGCGGGGGTTTGGTCGTTTGATATTCTTACTAATTATTAACGCCATATTCTACGTGTACTTGATAGAAGAATATTACATTATACCAGGTTTACAGTCCACTGAATTTCATATATTTTACATCTGAGCTGAGCACCGCAGGAACAACGAGTATGTTGTGTATTTATATGTATGAGTGTTGTGTATAATTATGTACCTAATTAATTATGATTACAACTGTACATTCTAATAATTTTATTCACTAAAAGGCATCAAACTGACACTCTACATAAGCTTGCAATCTCGCTGCGGCTGTTTTATTCACAAAACGTTCTACAAATGCACTTAAACGTACTAGATTATGTCCTATACGTGTATGGGTTGAAAGCAACTGTTCGTAGATCTAATTTAAAATCATGTTAGGTACCTTCTTGTAACATGAATGAACAGAAAACTAAACTGATGGGACTCAAGAAGTTGAACAATTTTCAGTGGAAATGCAAGTTAGATTGTAGATGCCTGAAAATGAAAACAATGAACAGAAAATCTTTTGTTTATAGCGAACTTCCGACTTCATTATTTAAACTGCCATAGGATTAAGTTTAACTTTGTAACTATGTTTAAGATTAAACTTAAGAATTTTAACAATACTGCTAGAAATTCTTGTCAGGTATGAATTTTATTATATCTTTTTATATCGTCCTCACTTGTTTATTGCTAATGTTAATAAGTGTACATACCATAAACAGTTATATAGAGACATTTTTTTTTGGAAAAACATAAATGACAGACTTGACAGACATAACTCATGCCTATATCCCCGAAGGGTTTAGCAGAGGTGAATTACACACCCACACTATGACAGTAATTTCGTTGGTCCCACGTACCTAATAGGGGGCAAGTCTGTTGCCGTTACTGGGCACTATTAAAATTCCATAGTCGCTCTGTAAATCAAACAAACATTCAAACAGCGAGGACATAATATGTTACATACCACTGATGTAAATAGAATCTCTACAGTCAAAGCATTGAAGAGCAAACAACCAAACTCCTATTGAAACATCTACCTCCAAATAGATCAAGTTGTAGAGTAAACTATGTACTATTAGTACTATAAGCTATTCTGTGTTTTAACCGACTAAGATATTTCATTATTGAAGCATTGTAAATACGACATACAGTGACGGCTTACTCGAAACAGGGTACTCGTGAGCCCATTTATTAAGGACTAATTGGCATCCCCGGCTGAAATTAGACCTGCTTTGATATTTAACCCGCTCCATTTATGTTTCAGTATGTATGCTGATGTGAACGGCAACAGGATAATAGCTTGCATACTGCATATGGAATTAATTACTGCTATAATTACTATTAGATTACTGGACCATCGACTTAATGAACCGACGACATAATAAAAACTGCTAGGTTGCAAGTGGATATCTATGTTCAGCAGCGGACAGGCTGAAATAATAATATTTAAAAAAATATATTTACTTTTACTTTTCATTACTTATTTACTTATAACACAGATAATACAATACCGCCGGGCGCCACTGGAAATTCCCTGCGTGTTCGCCAGAGGCGCTCGGCAATAGACGTAGGACCGGCCGCGGCCTTGCGGGATTGAAAAAAAATAAAATTAATATAATAGGTATAAGCGCGAATATTTAATACCTATGTAATTCAAGCTTAGCACTATACGTAGATCCCTGGTTATAATTTAACGTTTCATAGTATTAAATTAATGACAGCTAAGTAATTATAATTAATAGGCTAAGACCTCATGTAAAATATGCTTAAGTAATGAATAAATAAATATAAAGCTTATAATCATTGTTAGTACCTACATTATGATTACCTATATCTCAATTTACGTAGAAAATCAACTCAAATCAAAATTACATTGCCCTCTTTCCTCTAAATTGGTGATAAAATTAAAGGACTATTTCAGTATTAAAATCTGTTTATCTACGAGTATAACGTTTAGGTATAGCATAGAATGATCACAAAGAATAAAGGAGCAATTAAAAGTTGTTTGATATAATTGTTCGATACAGATTTACTCGTATTTCGAAATAATTCCATGTAATAATTAATGCTTTTTGGAGAATGAACACGCAGGTATAACATTACTTAGTCAATTATTTTGTGGTATTTTCAAGGTGTCAGACATTGTAAGTACATAATAATATCTAATTATTTAAATTAAAGTATATATTTAAAATAAGAATTACCATATACATAATTATTTAGGTACTAAAATATTTACATTACAAAATATCGTTTAAAAAATCCTCCTCATTGCCACTGGGAAGGTTTCCAGAATGCTGGCTGTGTTGCCACGTTGGATGGCGATACTTATTATTGGGCCAGAAAATAGCCACCACTATGGTCCTGAGAAGCATCGATTAAGCGTTTAGCAATATCTCTATAAAGGCGGCGAGCACTCGGAACCCATGACCCCAGTGTCTCAACCCCAAACGGCTCAAATATGTAATCACCTGCTAGGTTAGCATATTTAAATTAAAAGAAATTAAAATGTCTTTAAAGTACAAAGTAACACTTATGAACATCAAAATTATTAGAAGACATTTAAATTACTACCAGATTCGCAGTGAGAGAAGAAGCTGGCAATATCCATGGCTACTCGTTTCTAATCGGCAGTAATTACATTGTATTTGGTTTCAAATTGTAGGTATATTACCATGGGTATAACATAGGGCAAGAACATTGTGACAAACCAACCAAAGCACCTATACTAACATTACTTTAAAATAAAATGAAATTCTATTTTAACGCTGCAACCAAGTCTCCAAACTGTCACCGAACAATACAATACAAATTATAAATAATATATGACAGCGTTTGTCTGCTATGCTTTCTTGATAGCCTGTGCACTCGAGCTGAAATTGCTATAAAGCCCTAATATACATCTGAAGCTCTATTGAGATGGATAATACAAGTCAGACAGAATACTGTTGCATAAATGTATGATAGTAATGAAGCAATTCATTCATGCGATACTAGACTGTTTGTTCTATGTAATTGCTAATATGAGATATGCAAGTGGGATGTCAAGCGAGAGCCATATGTTTGATGAGATGAAACCATTGTTAGTGCAATGTATACTGAGATATTTATGAAATCCTGGCTTAAGGGCCCAGATCGTGAAAATCACCGAAAAGAGTGTTACGATTTTTCATATTTAACCTATTTACATATGATTAATAACAACGATAATTTGTATATATTAAAATGAAAGACCAAAAATTATGTTAGTGCTAATTTTAACTCTTAAAACCCTGTAGTTGTTATATAATAAACGTCAACAAACGCACAAAATTGAGAAAAAATTCGAAAACGTGAATTCGTATTTTTCAGATTTAACCCAATAAATCAACACAAATTGATAAAAAGAAACACTTTTTGAACACTGAAAAAACCAATAAATATAACCATGTACTTTTTTTTGTACCTTTACAAACGAAGACTTCCCCTTTTAAAGCCCTAAAATCTAGATATGTTTTACGTAAATTCTCCATAGAAAAATGTATGCAAATTCAAGCGCGTCCCGATAGAACGATCGTCGCAACTAATCGCCAGTGCGCCATAGAATTTCAAAGTGACTCCACGCGTGTCGGATGCTACAGCAAAATTACGTGTTGTGAATTTGTGTTTTTTGTGAAAAACTGTAAGTACAATATTTTTATAACTAATTTACTTTCAGTAAGTAGAAAGTACCGATATAATGAAAGTCTGAAAGAAAACCATGATGGAACTAGATATAAATCGTAAGAAATACAAAATTATTTACTTTGTTGCGTAGGTCATTTTATGAACCTTGTAAAGTAGGTATCAATTCAGGCTTGAAACAATCAAAGCCCTGCCCACCTTATTTTCTCGAGATATGAACTGGCGGGGTATGACTGGGTATGACTTTCAATCATCTTATAGTTCTCTGCACGACATACATAGATTTTTCAACATGATAAAGGCAATAGGTATCATAAACGTAATTGGTAATCGAGGGTCTCTTTTCGCAGGATAATTAGCTGAGTGCCATGCCAGCGAAAAGAAAATTTAGTACGCATTATAAAAACGTGAAAGCCAAAAGATCTCGGAATAAAATGTAAGTTCCTCCCTACTTATTTATTTACCTGCCTACTTGACTACGTCTTGTCCTAAATACCTAGAAAAAATTTACTAGATTTGTGTTAGTGTCAAGTAAAAATCCTAGTTTTATTACTTTTATTTGTGTGTATGCTTATCATGTCTTAGTAGTAATAATAATATAATCTATTTGCATTTTGAACAGGGTAGGTACATTACAAAGCAAATAGGTACAATGATTTAGATCGCCTGATTCAGACATATACCTACAACAGCATGTAAATATTGATTTGACATGTAATTAGATAGGTACACAATTAGGTATGTCAGTCTAAGAAGAAAAATTACAATGTCCAGTAGGTAATAATTACGTAATTTCAATATCTATATAAGTAATAAAGTCAATTTCTATAGGAACAATTTTCATAATAATAAATTTTATTACATAATATAGTATTAGTTTTCATATATTTATTTATTTATTTCAAAGCAATGAGTTTGCTTACACTATTATTAGTTACAGTATTATTAGTTTTCATGTTCATCATGTCTAAATATGTGGAAGTGGAAGTAGGTATGTTTCCTATCAGAAATTGCACGGGCGCGCGCGCGGCTTTGTCGACATACTTACCGCCAAAGAGGCGCGCCGTGCCTGGCGTAGGGTTGTACAAAAATTACAAAATAAATAAAAAGTGGATATTGATGAATAATATTTCCAGTACTGAAAATGAAGAAAACCTTCAGGCCGAGACTCCGAGCAACACTGCTACGCGCTGTATAGAGGTAAGTTGTTATACGTAATTCTTGTAGACTTGTTACATAAATAAACAAACTAGTTAGTGATGGGCGAAGACAAAATCTCAGTACCTACAGTTTTTTTTGCAATATTTATTATTTTCATTGTGAGACAAACACATACTTCTCAATTACTTTCTCAAAAGAAAATTCACGTTCAAATCTCGTATTTTACCAAAATCAAGAATTTTTTTGTAAAATATTATCTTTTACGCGACTGGTGTACGTATGTATGTATGTATACTAAGTAATATATCTTTGTGGCACGATAAGTTCAAAATTATTGCACCGATTTTAATGTTTTTAGTATCATTAGAATTGTCTTCTAAGCCCGAGTGACATAGAATAAGTGACGCCATTTTTTTTTTTTTTTTTTTTTTTTTTTTTTATATTTGGTTCGCCAAATTGACGCCGCCCGCCTGGTGGTAAGTCGTGACGACGTCTAGCGATTGTGGGCCACTCTCACAGCACACATTACTATTGAGAGTGGCCCTCAACTTGACGACCTACTGATGTGCCTCTTCACGCTCCGCTTAAAGAACCCAGGATTATATGTGGGAGGAAACACGTGCACAGGCAGGGCGTTCCAGGCCACTATCGTTCGGCAGAGAAACGAACGTTTAAAACGTTCGGTTCTCGCGAACATGCTATCCACTGTGTGGGGGTGGCATCTCTGCCCGGCACGAGTCGTTCGGGATCGGAAGGAAGAGGGTGGGATCAGATTGAAGAGCTCTTCAGAACACTCGCCGTGGTAAATACGGTAGAATGCGGCCAAGGAAGCTATTGTTCGGCGCTGAGCTAGCGGCTCAAGGCTTCCCGTTACCTCCGGACAACCAATAATACGGATAGCCCGTCGCTGCATAGCGTCGAGAGCGTCCAGCAGATACTTCGCGGAGCCGTCCCAGAGGTGAGAGCAGTATTCGACGCAGGGTCTAATCTGCGTCTTGTACAGCAGACACCTCTGGTCCGGTGTAAAGAATCTCTTTACCTTATTCAGTATTCCTAGTTTCCGCGAAGCTAGCCCTATACATCTTTCGATGTAGTTTTTATTATTGAGCTCTCGACGAACGTCTATGCCAAGGATATCAAGGTTGTCCTTCATTGGTAATAATGCATTCTGAAGAGAGGGTAGGGGAAGGAAAGGGGATTTCTTCGCAGTAAATGCACACGCCTGTGTTTTGCGGGCATTGAACTCGACCAGGTTCTCGGTACCCCATTGAGAGATACTGTCGAGGTTACGGTCGAGATCAGCCACGAGTCGTCGTCTCTCCTCCTCAATCTCAGATCGCCCCGCCGTCGGACGAACCGAGTAACTCCCGTGCAGTGTGCTGTCATCTGCATAGCAATGAATGTTCCCGAGGGATAGCATATCATTGATATGCAGAAGAAAGAGAGTTGGTGATAGTACGGACCCCTGCGGTACCCCGGCATTCACTTGCAAGAAGCGAGAAGCCTGGCCATCGCAGAGGACCCGCACTCGGCGCTCGTTTAAAAAGCTGGCAATCCAGCTGCACAGTTGAGGAGGTAGACCATATGCCGGAAGCTTGGAAAGGAGCGAAGCATGCCAGACCCTATCGAAGGCTTTGGCGATGTCCAGGCTAATAGCCAAGGACTCGCCGTGCCTTTCCATAGCCCCACCCCAGACATGCGTTACGAATGCCAGAAGATCACCCGTTGATCGCTTTGGCCTGAAGCCGTATTGTCGATCATTGATTAGCGAGTGATCCTCTAGGAATTGCATGAGCTGCTTATTTATAAGGAGCTCAAGCACCTTGCAAATGACTGAGGTGACAGCTATGGGTCGATAGTTGCCTGGATCGGACCGATCCCCTTTCTTGGGGATCGGTTGTACGTTCGCCTCCTTCCAGACCTCCGGCACGAGCCCTGAAGAGTATGACAGGCGGTACAGACGCGTTAATACTGGAGACAACTCAGCTGCACATTTTCGTAGCACCACCGCCGGAATGCCGTCAGGGCCACTGGCTTTCCGCGTGTCGAGTGACCGCAGCACTGCCCGTACATCACATTGCCTGATAACAATATCAGGCATTGTGTGGCCACAGTTGGCGATGGCGGGGGGCTGCAGGCCACGGTCGTCGACCCGGGAATTAGCCGCAAAGAGGTCTGCGAGCATATCCGCTTTCTCTTGGGCTTTGTGAGCCAGTGTTCCATCTGGGTAACGCAGCGGTGGCAGCGAGGGCTGACAAAAGTTAGATTGCACGGCTTTGGCCAGTTGCCAGAATCCACGGCTGCCCGTGGGATGGGAAGTGAGCTCCTGACCAAGCCGCGCGACGCGCTGGGCATCCGCTCTCTTAAAGGCCCTCTTACTCGACTTTGTGGCCCGGTTGTACGCTGCTTTGAGGTGGCCCACGTTTGGGTCGCGCACAGCCCGGGCCCTGATCCAGGCGCGATATGCCGACTGTTTTTGTCGAACAGCTTTGGCACAATCTCGCCCGAACCAGGGACGGGCTCTGCGGATACTGGCGACATCAGTGAAAGGGATGTAATAATCCATCCCTAAACTGATCTCGCCAGCAATAGCAGAAGCACTATCCGAAGGAGCCTTTCCTACAAAGCAGCGCTGGCTCCAGGGGACGGACGCAAAATAATCGCGTAGACCGTCCCAATCCGCTGACGAGTAGTGCCATAGTCGTCGTGACGTTTGCACAGGACGTGCAGGAGGTGACACCTTCATGCCAGCGTGAACAACACAGTGGTCGGAACTACCCAGTGGGGCTCCTACCGAAACACTGTACTGGGCTGGGCGACTCGTCAGCAGTAGATCCAGCAGAGCGGGCGCGTGATCTGACCTGTCTGGTATCCGGGTGATCCCGCATACCATCTGGGTCAGACCGTGGGAGAGAGCGAACGCATGGGCGGCTCTACCCGCATGATCAGTCTTGAGGGACCCCAGCCATTCAATGTGATGGCCATTGAAGTCCCCCAGAAACACTAGGTCAGCGTTCGGGAACCGCACCTGCGCTTCATCAGCCGTCTCGCTGAGGTACTGGAAGAGCTTTGTTGTCTCAGAATCCCCTGTGTGGGATCGGTAGACGCACACGTAGATCTGGCTCATAGAGCCATGGTCTACGTGCAGCCAAAGGACGGAATTGGAGGGGTTCTCTAGGCAGCGCAACCGGCGGCAGCAAACATCCGCCCTAACGAACACGCACACCCCGGCTTTGTCTCGAAATTGTTCCTCGATGACATAGCCGGGGTAACACAGGTAAGACGTGTCGTCAGGGCGGCGTATTTGTGTCTCCGTGAGGAACATCACAGCGGGCCGTGCCGTCTCAAGGTGGTGGTGGACGGTATCGAGGTTCGCATGGAGTCCACGGACGTTAGTGAACTCCACCTCGAAATGTGAAGTTGTGGGGTTTCCTAGGGCCGCTGTGTAACGTTTATTTCTTTTTTGTTGCACTGCCATTGTAGATTTTGAAGAAGAAGCGTGAAGACAGGGCGACATTTGGTGCAGCAGTAAGTGACAAAGCGCAGGGGCTAGCTTTGTCTAGAACCGTGTGGTTAGGTCGGAGCCGACCCGCCGGACGGAAGGGCTCCCAAACCCCCCTGATGCAAGGCCGCCGCTACCCCACACCGGTTACCACCCGGAGCGGCGATCCCACATCAGGATTATGCGCAACATGTGGGGCAGCCTCCTGGGGTGGTTGGCCCCAGGCGGGCCCCATGACTGTGTTGCGGGCGGCCGCGGCAACGCCGTTGCTAAGGGTCTCCCTGGCCGGCGAATCGACCCACACCACCCACACTAGACTCCGTTTCGCCCCCACTGGTCCCATGCCTGCTGCACCATACATCGCCCCGGGCCCGGCGGTGCAGCTGCTGAACCCCTAACGCAACCCAGCCTGGGCTGGGTTACTTGGGGGGCTTTAGCACAGCTGCACGGTGGTACCCCCCCGGACCAACACTGTTGTACCACCTGGTACCCACGTAGGGGCCGAAGCCACTCCATAGGTACCGTAAATTAACGAGCCTCGTCCGTTTATCAGCAGGTGCGCCACTAGCAGGTGAGGTCGCTGGGGCCCTATAGATGTTGGTAGAGCCCCTTTGCACCCAAAAATAGCCATAAAAAACCAATACGTATAGCGTAAAGGAAATTTATAATTTCTGTTCATCACGAACATAATATTGTATGAATTCTTTTGCACTTTTATAATTTGTCTTCGTCAGTTATGAATATAAATAAATAAACAATAAAAATGTTAAAACCCGACAGATTAAAAAATGAAATTGTGTAATAAAAATAAATAACAACACCATTGTCATATAGCGTATTTAGCAGTCGGGGCCTATTTCTAAAGAAATATTTAGCTAGTCAGGAATATCTTCGAGCCTGTGAGGATTTCAATGGGTCTCAACTGTTGAATTCGATTTATTACAATAGTGTTCTTATTTATTTTTATGTAACATAATTCAAGACCGTAGACTTGTTTTCTTTTTACCTTTTGAGTTTTTATGCATATAGTCGGATTTATTAAATTTATGCCGTGATAACGTCTTATAAATCGATGAACACCGGCAACACGCACAAAAAAGTGTCACATTATGTCACGCTAGGGTCAAGCGAGAGCGCAGTACAAGCGATGGAGAATAATATTATGACGTTATCCGATAAAATTATCGTCCTAAACCGACTTTACAAGCAACCAGTTTTTTATTATGTTTATTTATTCACTTTCATAATTGACGAAGACTGATAAAAACCTTTAAGATTTTGATCTAGTGTTCTGTGTTTCAAAGATGTATTCTAAGGGAGTTCTTAGCTATGTTTGAAGAAATTTGGCCCATACCTTTTGAATTATTTTTTATAAAAAAAATCAAGCCATTATCTTTCTTTACAGGAACTAGTTATTGACAACCGTCAAGAGGGAAAGGTGGATGAAGTGGAAGTTGGGCGTAGAGTAGTGGATATTTCTTTTTTTTTTAAAGCTCTTCAGGCCATAGGGGACCACGGTCCAATGGATTGTAAGTTAAGTTACCTCAGTATAATAGGTGAAGTAAAAGTTGGTCTGGACTCAAAACTCATCATAAAATGTAGTATGTGTAATATGAAATTTACTGTGTGTTTGGTTGAAAAGAAAGAAGATAGCATGGAAGTGAATCATCAAATTGTGTCTGGTATCATATCATCTGGTGGGAGCTACTCTCAGTTAAAAACATTAAGTGCCGCAGTAGCCCTACCAATCATGTCACCTTCATTGTACAATGAAATTAATAATACGGTTTGCGATTGGTGGGAAAAGACAGCAGCACATTCCATGGCAGAAGCTGTCAAGGAAGAAGCGGAGTACGCAGTGTCTATAGGTAGTGTAGATAAAAATGGTACACCATTAATATCTGTTGCTGTTGACGGTTGTTGGAGCAAGAGATCTTATGGTAAGAATTTTTCCGCCTTATCCGGCGCAGCTGCGATAATTGGCATTAAAACTAATAAAGTATTGTTTTTTGGATTTAAAAATAAATACTGCGTAGTCTGTGCACGAGCCGCAAAGAACAACAGTCAGCCCCCGGAACACCATTGTTTCAAGAATTATTCAGGATCATCTACCGGGATGGAATCGACCATAATAGTTGAGGGGTTTAAACGTTCCTTTGTTGATCACGGTGTAATTTATAATAAATTTGTAGCAGACGGCGATTCCAGTACTTATAAAAAAATATTAGATTCGCGTCCGTACGATAATTTAATAGTAGAGAAAATTTAATGCAAAAATCATCTTTTACGAAACTACTGCAATAGCTTGGAGAAATTGTCGAAAGACACTAAGTATCCTTGCGAATTGCGGAAATTCCTAAAAGAAAGGTATTTGCGTTTAAGAACGGGTGTAAAATGCGCGATTAAATATTGGGGGGATCAAAATCAGTCACTCGAAGAAAAAATAAAAAATCTTAGTGAAGATATCCTAAATGGTCCACAACACGTATTTGGTAATCACCAACATTGCAAGGAGTATTTTTGTAGACCTGACACTCGTCGAATAGAACCTGTTGGGTTACTTCCAGCAATTGTTGGATGCGGATTAATGGACGCGGTAGAAATTTTAAGTAAAAGACTGTCATATCATTCTAGAAGTTTAATTCATAATTGCACAAGTAATATAGTTGAAAGTTTTAACGGAGTAATTGCCAAATTAGTTGGGGGTAAGCGTGTAAATTATTCTTCCCGTGGTTCTTATGCGGGCCGATGCGCAGCTGCTGTTGTGTCTTTTAATACGGGATCGATTCATAGTAAAACTCATGAAGTCATATTTAAATCTAGTCCTAATCCTTTGATCGCGAAAGTGGAAAATAGTAATCGTAGAAACCGTTTAATTGCTAAACCTAAATTAAGATTGAAAAAAAGCCACAGCGCTGTATCGAAAGACGCTCACTATGGACCAAACTGCGAAAAACCTGATCTGAGTCCAGAATTATATGAGAAAGCCAAGTCATCTTTTTTAGTTGATTTAAAGTTGTCTTGTGCTGAAAGAGAGGAGCTTGAAAGGTCGACCCATTTGCAAAGAAGTAGTGCTGAGTGGATGAGTACAAGGAGAAAATTACTAACCTCATCATCGTTCGGGGAAGTTTGTAAAAAACGAGAGAGCACAAGTTGTGCTGCTCTTGTTTGTAAAATCGTTTATGCTAGTAATATCTCCAGTTTGCCTGCTGTACGGTACGGTATCGAAAACGAAGAAACTGCAATTAGACAGTTAGAAATTCCAGAGAATATTAGTATACAAGGTTGCGGTTTGTTCGTCGACGATCAATATGAATTTCTTGGTACTACACCAGATGGCATTTATGCAAACGGTTTCATTGAAATTAAGTGCCCACATTCTTTAGCTGGCATGACTCTTGATGAAGCAATGGCCAAACATACCTTTTGGGTTAAGGACAAGGCTTCCAAGGGTTATGTCATAAATAAAAATCATTACTGGTATTTCCAAATTCAGGGACAGCTACATATAACTAAAAGAAACGTTTGCATGCTTGGCATCTGGTTTGGTGCTACTGTACCTATGAAAGTTTATATTATAGAAAAGGACGACAAATTTTGGAAGGAGAAAATGGAGATGAAATTAGTTAGATTTTATTACGATTGCCTCCTTCCAGAATTAGTTGATCCTCGGCAGTCACGAAGCATTTTCATTTTTTTCATTCGTGACCCGCCCAATGTCATAGAGGCTATGAAAGAGAGGAAAGAAAGAGCTTTACGTGTTTTGAAAGAGAAGAACGTCTAATGATTTTGAAAGAGACTGAGGTAACTTAACTACCCAGCCGGTCGATTCACGTAAACACGCCAGTTCAAAAGTCGTTTTAACTTAGAAACTTAGAAATCGCCTTTTGGTTTTCTGTTTTTAACGCACTTACTTATCTAGTCTTGGATTGTCATAAATCTTCCAATAGCTCAATTTCTATACAATTCCTATACGATTTTGAAGAGTTACCTGGTGTAAACCCAAGGTCCGATCCTAATGAAATTAAAATGTGACCACACGGGATGCACCAGCTTTCAAATAAAAAAAGAATCATCAAAATCGGTTCAAAAAATACAGCGAATTGAGAATCTTCTTCTTTTTTTAAGTCGGTTAAAAAGTGTGCGAAGTGACATTTTTAAGTCACTACGCTACGGTTTTTATTACGTGAATCGGGCAGCTGGTAACATTTTCATTCTGATAGGTTTTGCAATAGCAATTGATTTTATCATCAAATTAGTAGAAATCAGAATTTGATCAGTAATCATTAAAATGAAAAAAACATTAGAAACTCTTAAACTCATATTTTGTTATTGTTTACTTTCGTTTAATTAAGTATATGAATAATTTATAAATTTCATGTTTGTTTATAACTAATTTTTGTACAACCCTAGCACGCTTTTTAGGTGGCGACTCATATTTTGTTTACTTTTAATTATATGAACCATTTTTATACTTGTGTTTCATTTATTGACAATTTTTTGTACAACCCTAGAAGATTTTTTAGATTGCGAGGTGATCGTAAGCAAAAAGTATTTGAGTTTACGCAATAGGCACATTTCCTTGCGTAGATATAAACACTAGCGAGGAAAGGCGTGATGTTATTTCGACCGTACTTCCTACTGAATTTGCAATTATTTTATTGAATGAAAATTTTACGAAATAAGAATAAACTTTGGTAGTAAAATTACAAATAAATACATAGGTACTCGTAGTTGGAATTTTAGGTAAGTAGAATACAAAAAGGTCAGTCCGGACCTGCTCTTGATTGTTTATTATTAATAGAAAATCATAAAAATTGTGTCTCAAACTACTCTTATTTATTTATCTAGTAATTAGGATCATTTTATAACGAAAACTACTCTTGGAATATTTTACAAATAGGCAGTCGTTTATTTCCAATAATTCAACATTTTTGTTATGCTGTAAATATTCAACTTCAATAACAATAACTCAACGTGGAACGTTTGTCGCAAAACATTTTCAAAATCGCGCTCTCTGGGTCATTCACCCGCCCGTCGGATGATTCGGGCAACAATAGCGCTGCTGTCGCTCAAAATCGACTTTGTCCGTGCGCGGTCTGGGCCCTTAAGTAAAGAATGATGTGGGTAATGTAAAGAGTCCGAAGACATTGAATGGTGGAAGCATAAAAGAAACAATGTTCTCCAAAGCAACAGGTTGGACTTAAATGCAAACGAGAATACTTCTTCAAATAAAACCTATCAATTCTTCAATCAATAATTTAGACTGCAAGGTTATTATAGTTTAGAACGAAACTAGGTAAGCAATCAAAAACCTTAAAGGCAGGAACACAATGGAAGCAGGAGTTGCACTTGTGGAACATATATTTGATGCTTGGGAGGAAAAGCAGGATGCCATTGGTATCTTTTGTGATCTATCAAAATCTTCTGACTGTGTTGATCATGAGACTTTGTTATTAAAATTAGGTTATTATGGTGTTTCGAACAGCTCACTTGGCTTACCCGAGTCTTACCTCACTGGTAGAGTACAAAATGTAAACTTTAATGGTAAACCGACTCTTCTGGCGCCTCATTAGTCATGGGAGTACCCCATGGCTCGATATTAGGACCCCTTTTATTCTTAATATCCGTAAATGATTTTCCTTACTTCACTAAAAATCTTTGTGAATTTGTATTATTTGCTGATGACACATCATTAATTTTTAAAAATGATAGACAAAAGTAGTACTTGACGATGTAAATAATACCCTTTCGGAAATACTGCATTGGTTCACAAGTAACAACTTGATGCTCAATGCGAAGAAAACAAAATGTGTAAAATTTACTATGCCCAATGTTAGACAGGTGGATACTCGGGGCGGGGCCCCAAGTGATTAATTCTACGTCCTCGCCGTCCGCCCTGGACCCCAACTTGACCACGGTAACGCAGTGGCAGGTTGGGTGACCGAACGTCTTAATCCTTACTTGTGACCATTAAAAGCGATTTTATTATTACAATGAATAATCCTGTAGAGACCCCCGGTCCCGACACTGCCCTATCCCGGGCGGTGTCGGCCGACGACCTTATGCACGAACAAATGACTCCGATGCCTATCGATTTGGGGGCTCGCGCCGCGCTGCCTAGTCGCAGCGCGATGTCGACGCCCCAAGGAACTGATGCTGCTGGGACTGACGATGGGTCAGCTCCCAGCAGTGTGAAGAAGAAGGGCCACTCTTCTGCGACGAAGAAGAGGACCCTCGAGGAGAAGGGGGGGCCGCCGCGCGACCGTAGCACCAGCTGCAGAGCAGCTGCTACGGGTGGGGGTCCCTCCTCTCCTCCGATTCGGAGGAGGAGGTGCCGGTCAAGACGGTGCGTACGCGTCTCGACGCGTACAGAAGGCGGCCGCCAACTCCTCCTCCATCCTCGGTCCAACTGTCCCAGCGAAGTCGCCGGGAAATCGGTGGGCCGCCCGCGCGGGAGCTGATGAGCGTTTTTGCCCGCATGAACGCGGCCATGCGGGGCAACAGAAACGTGGCGGGGAGGAAGAAGATTGTGGCTTCACTGGTGGATGAAGCCCAATCTTCCCTCAACAAGCTCCTCGCGCGGAGCGTCACTAAGGAGGAGGCGAGGCTCCGGAAGCAGGTGACGAGCCTGGAGGCGGAGCTCGCTGCTTCCAGGAAGCAGATGGATGACCTGTGGCGGGAGGTCGCTGACTTGACCAAGGTGGTCAAGGCGCCTCCCGGTCCCATTCTGCCGCCTCCTCCTCCGACGGCTGGACCAGCGCCGAAGACGGCACCACCCACCACGGCGCCCACCAAGGCGCCCACGACGGCGCCAACCACGGCGTCCAAAAAGGCGCCCACCACGGCGCCCACCATGGCGCCCACCACGGTGCCCAACACGGCGCCCGGATCGCCGCCACAGCCTGTGCCGACTATGGTACAGGTCCTGACGGCGATCGAGAGGCGCCTCGCGGTCCTGGAGGACCGGGCGTACCGCCCTCCGCTAGCACGTCCCGCGTTCTCATACGCAGCGGCTGTTAGCGGTTCTCCCGCTCCAGGACCAAGCGGCACACCCGCTGTCCGCCGCCCCGCTCCGCCCCAGTCCGCTCCAGCGTACCGGTTGCCGGCCGAGACCGCGGCCCAGGCGCGGAAGGCGAAGGGGCGCGGCAAGAAGAGCGGCACCCCTGCCGCCTCCTCTTCCTCTAACGCTCCCGCTGCTCCTTTACATCCGGACGGGAGGGATGGGAGGTAGTGGGGGCCAAGAAGAGGAAGACGAAGGCCGCCAAGAAAGCGGCCAAGAAAGTGGCCAAAGCCGCCGCGGCGAAGGCGCCGAAGAGGCCCCGCGCTCCTCGCTCCACAGCCGTCGTCCTTACGGTGACGACGGAGGGTGTGGAGAGGGGTGTGGGGTACGCTGATGTCCTGAGGACCGTGAAGTCCTCAGTCAACCTCTCAGCCCTCGATATCCAGGGGGGTCTCCGGTGCAAGACAACACGCACCGGGGCTCGCCTCCTCGAGGTCTCCGGCGCCTCCAGCGGCCCTAAAGCTGACGCCCTAGCAGCGCAGCTTAGGGACGCGCTGGACGCAGAAGCAGTCCGCGTCACCAGGCCCACCAAATGCGCTGCATTGCGCATCACGGGTCTGGATGACGCGGCCACGACGGAGGAAGTAATCTCTGCCGTCGTGGAGGCGGGCGGCTGCCCCCGTGACCAGGTTAAGGCTGGAGACATCTCCTTCGGCTCCACTGGTCATGGGATGACAGTCGTCCAGTGCCCCGTCGCGGCGGCACTGAAAGTGACGGACGGACGAAGCCTCCTCGTAGGGGGCTTCCTAAAGGCGCAGGTGCACCTCCTTCGTGCCCGGGAAACCAGATGTTTCCGGTGCATGGTGGTGGGGCACGTCGGAGTGCAGTGCACAGCGGAAGTCACCGTGGGCGATCGGTGCTTCCGCTGCAGCCGGCCCGGTCACAAGGCAAGTGCCTGTGATGCCCCGCCTCGCTGCTTTAGATGCGAGGCGGAGGGCAAAACTGCGGACCACCGGGTCGGCAGCACAACCTGCGCTGCCTCGAGGCCAAAGCCTCGTCCGTCCGCTGAGAGCGGTGGGGGTGCCGCTACTGCACGGCCAGATGTTTCTCGGCGGGATGCTGATATGGACGTCCATTAATGTCTGACGCCCATATCCGCATCCTGCAAGTGAATTTGAACCGCTGCCGCGCTGCTCAGGATCTTCTGTACCAGAGCATCCGGCAGTGGTCCATAAACTTGGCCGTGGTCGCCGAGCCGTACTACGTCCACCCGGGAAGCCCGGTGGACGAGGACGGCTCGGCCTGTTTTATCTTCGGGGGGTCCGCCGCAGACAACTCGCGCCTTGCTATCATTGCAAGGGGCCGCGGGTGTGTTGCGGCGGAATATGACGGGTTGGCAGTCGTGGCCACCTACATCTCGCCGACACTGGACGTGACTCAGTTTGAGCTATGGCTCACTGAGCTCGACGTCGTCTTCGCTGCGTGCCGACCTCGCCCTGTCCTGCTCCTGGGAGACTTCAACGCCTGGAGTGAGGCGTGGGGCTCCCGGGAAACCAGGGACAAGGGGAGGCTTCTTGAGGACTGGACCAGAACACGTGGTCTGGAGGTCCTCAACCGGGGGAATGTCGCCACCTTCTGGCGGCGGGGGACCAGCTCGGTCGTGGACGTATCGTTCGCGACCTCTGCCCTCGCCGCCCGTATTACTGGCTGGCACGTGGAGGAGGGTGAGGAGACGCACTCGGACCATCGGTACATCCGATTCGATGTCGTCCCCCCACCTGACCTCCCACAGCCGGTAGAAAATCCCCCGGATCCGCGTTGGGCACTTCACCATCTGGATCGGGAGGCTCTCCTGGAGGCATCCATCGTGCAGGCCTGGATTCCGGCACCGGACCGGCCTGCCGATGTGGATGCCGAGGCGGAGTGGTTCAGGAGAGCCATGTCGCAAATCTGTGATGCGGCGATGCCTAGGGTTACACTCAGACCGGCAAGGAAGCAGGTGTACTGGTGGTCGCCGGAGATTGCACAGCTGCGCGCAGCATGCATCTCCGCCCGCCGTCAGTACACCAGGTTTCGCCGGAGGCATCGCCGCCCAGACGACGCGGCAACCCGAGAGGCGGAGCTTTATCAGGCTTACAGGGAGGCTAAAGGTAATCTCCAGGAGACAATAAAGCGGGCCAAGACGGCGGCCCGCGAGGAGCTCCTGGAAACCCTGCAGCAGAACCCATGGGGGCGCCCGTACCTACAGGTCAGGGAGAAACTCCGACCTAGGGCGCCCCCACTGACCCAGAGTCTCCAGCCGCAGCAGCTGGAGCGGGTCATGGGCTCCCTGTTTCCGACGAGCGCGGAGGAGCACGTCCCTCCGCGCATGGCTCCGTCTCTGCCCGACGCGGATAGCATCAGTGAAGACGACGTACCCGAAGTCAGGGTGGGGGAGCTAGGTGCGGCAGTACTCCGGCTTAAACGCCGGAAAATCACTGCCCCCGGACCCGACGGCATTCCTGGCCGTGCATGGGTCCTGGCCCTCGAAGACCTCGGGCCTCGACTGATGGGGCTCTTTAGCGCATGCCTCGAAAGGGGCCAGTTTCCCAAGGTGTGGAGGACGGGGAAACTGGTCCTGATTCGTAAGGCGGGGCGGCCGGTGGACTCACCGTCTGGATACCGGCCGATCGTGTTGCTCGACGAGGTGTGTAAGCTCTTTGAGCGAATTATCGCGGAACGCCTCGTCGAGCATCTCTCGACGGTGGGGCCAGACCTGGCGGACAACCAGTACGGTTTCCGTTGGGGACGCTCCACCGTGAGCGCGATCATGCGCGTCAAGAGCCTGACGGAGGAAGCAGTCTCACAGGGCAAGGTGGTGGTGGCGGTGTCTCTTGACATCGCCAACGCGTTCAACACCTTGCCATGGAGCTGCGTTAGGGAGGCGCTCGTGTATCACGAAACGCCTCTCTACCTCCGTCGTATTGTCGGGGCCTATCTCTCTGAGAGGGCCATAGCTTTCCCCAGCTGGCTCGGGCCAGCTCGGCGAGATGTGTCGTGCGGTGTTCCGCAGGGGTCGGTCCTGGGGCCGCTTCTGTGGAACATCGGCTACGACTGGGTGCTGCGGGGTGCGTTGCCTGAGGGCGTCGGCGTAACGTGCTACGCCGACGATACCCTCGTCACGGCGCGGGGTGCAACGTACCAGGAGGCAGCACTCAAGGTCACGACGGGTGTTGCTCAAGTCGTGGGTCGGATACGGCAGCTGGGACTGGAGGTGGCCTTGCACAAGTCCGAGGTTCTGTGTTTTCACAGACCTCGGAACGGTCCACCTGAAGGTTCCAGCATAAATGTGGGAGGCGTTAGCATCGGCATCAAGCCCTCGATGAAGTATCTAGGGATCGTACTTGATAGCCGATGGAACTTCGGACCACATTTCCGAAGTTTGGTCCCCAAGGTGACACAGGTATCGGTCGCGCTTTCGCGACTGATGCCCAACCTAAAGGGACCCAACGCTTCCTGCAGGAGACTGTACCTGGGGATCGTGCGGAGTATGGCCCTATACGGGGCTCCCGTATGGGCGGCGCGGTTGACGGCCAACAACTCAACGCTCCTTAACAGACCGTTGAGGACCTTGGCCGTCAAAACAATAAGGGGCTACCGCACGATCTCCGGAGAGGCTGCATGTCTCCTAGCCGGGACCCCTCCATGGGACCTGGAAGCGAGAGCCCTTGCGTCATTGTTCCAATGGCGCAAGGAGGCGCTGGAGCGGGACCACAGGCCTGCGTCTCGAGAAATCGATGACCGGCGGTCCCAACTCCGCCAGGATCTCATGGAGTCATGGAGGGTGCGACTTGAGCAACCCAAGTAGGGTGCCACCATCATCGCGGCGGTGAGACCGATCATGGACGATTGGCTGCAGAGGCAGCATGGTGACCTCACGTATCGTGCGACGCAGATCGTTACCGGGCATGGATGCTTCGGTAGCTATCTGTTTCGCATCCATCGTGAGGTCACACCCCGGTGTCAACACTGCGAGGTTTCCGACGACGACACCGCACTCCACACGTTGGTGGAGTGCTCAGCGTGGGCGAGTCAGCGCCGGGACCTCGTAGTGGGTCTGGGCGTGGATACCCTCTCGCTGGAGACCATGCTTCAAGCCATGGTCTCCAGCGGGAGTAGGTGGAACGCGGCCGTGTCCTTCTGCGAGCAAGTCGTGCTCGCGAAGGAGGCGGCCGAGAGGGAGAGGGAGCGTGCCCTCCACGCCGAGTTCCGTAGTCAGCGGCGAGGCCGCCGCAGACTCATCTACGCCCAAGACCATCGACCTCCATGATCGGGGCCTGAGGACGGCGGGATCGCCACCCGTCGTCCTTACAGAAGCAGGCTAGAAGGGTTGCGTGCTGCGGGGCCTTTGCCCCATAGCACGCAACCAGATTCACTCATTGACGCGGGATAAAACCCTACCCCAACGACGCGGGATTCTCATCCCGACCCAACCCCCCGCAGAGACCACAGAGGTGGTCAAAGTCCGCCGGGCGCCACTGGAAATACGTTCTGCTTGTAACCAGAGACGCCCGGCAACGGACGTTAAAGCGGCCGCGGCCTTGGTCGCGGAACTAAAAAAAAAAAAAAAAAAAAAAAAAAAAAAAAAGGTGGATACTCATATTACTATGAATAATGAATTAGTTCAAATAGTCAATACCACAGTTTTTCTTGGGATAACTCTAGATAGTAAACTGCGATGGGGTGCTAATATCACAGCCTTGGCAGAAAGACGTAGCTCAGCTGCCTATGCGGTTAGAAAGATAAGGTCACTGACTGACGAAAATACCGCACGATTAGTTTATTTTAGCTACTTTCATAGCGTTATGTCATATGGTCTGCTGCTGCGGGACGCAGTTGCCGATATTGAGACAATATTCATATTACAGAAGCGAGCTATACGAGCAATCTATAGACTCAGACCCCGTGACTCGCTGAAAGAACTATTTAAAGAAATTAACATTTTAACAGTTGCTTCTCAATATGTTTACGACAACATCTTATATGTACGAAAGAACATATAAGATGTTGAAAAAAATCCGATTACCATAATTTTATACAAGAAATAAAAATAAACTGGCAATGACAAAAATTAGACTTCATAAAGTTAATAATTCGTTTGTAGGCAAATGTATAAAAATATTTAATAAAATTCCTCAGGATTTGGTTGACATGCCTCTAAATAAGTTTCTATAATGTAGACGAATATCTTAAAATGCATGGTAACCCTAATCTTCTGTTGTTAGCCACTCGTACATTACAATATAAATTGTAACACAATGTAAAAAAACAATATTAAAAAAGAAAATGGATAATCTACCTGAGTTTCTTGCTGGTATCTTCTCAGGAGAACCAACTTAACGAACCAGCGAAAGAATCATTTTCAAATGGTTATTTATGTATGTACTTAATTTAGTATTTTATAATATTTCTTGACATAAAATTGTAAAATTCACAGTGCTCTTTATGTGGCTAAACTGAATAAACGAAATTGATTCTTTGATTCCTGGATTCTTTGACCCTTGATTATAAATGAAAACGTAGTTTGTATAAAACTAATTTCAACAAAAATAATATAAAATACAAAGTAAATTTTAAAGTAAATTCGCAAAGTTCTTGTAGACATCTGTCACACAAAAAAAACTTCTAACTACAGAGTGACGGTGCAACTCGACGCCTTGTTAGCTGCGCGGCGTCTCGCTTACAACACTCCACCCGAAATGGCAGATAGCTTCATTAAAATCCGCCTCCAACCCTTGAGATTGTTGGCAAATAAAATATATTTTGCTGGTTTTATGGAGTGGCTGACTTTGTTACCTCTTGGCGTGTTAATCACTTTATTCTTTAGAAATTCTTTATTCTTAACCTCTTTTATGATTTTATTCTACTCGTATTATAGAATCTGGTGATTGTAGCACAGAGTTACTCCTCGGCAACATATCATCATCCACCGAACCTTTTCCCAACTAAGTTAGGGTCGGCTTTCCAGTCTAACTGCGATTCGGCTGAACTTCGATATTATCCGTGAAGCGTATTTTCACAACCCACGGGCGATATCGAAACGACTGCCATAGATGTTCGTATGACAACTGGGACCGACGGCTTAACGTACTCTCTCTCGGTAGCATAACTAACTCTCTCGGTAAATAAAACTTATTATACTGCTAATTGCTCTAATATAGTTAAGTTCAGTTCTATTGCTGCGACTTTTGTCGTGTAAAATTACTTACTTCGATCTAATTTTAATTAATTTTCATTAGGTATCAGTATCCTACAGAAAATAAAATGGAACTTTTGCTTTGCAATCAATCTTATGGTTGGTTTAGAGAGATATACTTCTCACATTTACCGAAAGTACTGACTGAAACTTTCTTGATTCGTAAGGAATAATAGTAACCGAAAACAAGTTCGTTTAGAATTTTCCCAACATAAAAATAAAACAATAATCTGCCTCATAAAATTTCATGTTGATATTCTTAGTTGAAAGTAAGATAAGATATAATATTAGCTATTTCTTTACGTGTTTGTTCTATTTCCGTACAAAATAAATATTAGTACAGTCGGGATATGTTTGTCCCAAGCTTGGGTTCTAAGTACGTGTCGTGTAATGCGTCCTTCTTCAAGACAATGATTTATTCTTCAACCCGTACTACGAACGGGTTACTCCTGTTAAACCAGTTCCCGTTTAAACTCTGTGTACCGTATGAGGAGAACATCTTTTAGGAACTATTTCATAAAAGTTAATGCTCGCAGCATCGCCCGAGAGGGATAGTTTCAGTATTCTTTGTCCCTGTATATTTCCCAAAGGGCTGAAGTTTCAGTACATTAGTATAATTTATTTCTGCGTTTTGGTTAATGAAGGAAAATGGTCGGTCTTCTCGTAAATCAGTTTCAACATAATGTAGTATACGAACTTGTTGTGTGTGTTTTTCAAATAAAAAAGACTTTGTAACTCCTGAAAAGGGAACAGTCGCTGGTTCGAGCCCAATCCATGATTATCGTTTTTGCGATTCATTACGTAAAATTAAAAAAAAATTGTGTGGTCGGGGGACCCCCGTCAGGAGCGAAGTTCTTTACGCAACTGCAACTCAACCCAAACTGGGTTTGGTTTCCTTTGCGTTTTACTAACGACGCCGACGATAAATAAGAAAAAAATCAATAAAATAGTGGACATTATTTTGCTTTCTGGACTGGACCACCGTGTTGGGAACCACTGATAAGCGTAACGTGACGATTTTTAGTTAGTGTAGACGATAGAGAAACTCGTTCCAAAAGGCTTGTTGAGCGGAGTTTACGAAGCTCTTTCTTAGACGACTCGTGTATTTCGTTCGTGATCGAATTCCTCATAAACGACAGGACTGATCTTATTGAAATTTGGCACGGTCATAGTGACCATCACCGTGAGTGCATATATCTGAATTCATAAAGATCGGTCCAGTCGTTTAGGAGTTCGACCCGGATCGACAAACTCAGCTCAATTATTGCAACAGCAGAATGCATTGCATACCTAGTCCTATTTTGACAAGATGTTATTACCTATTGCCTTTTTTATACACCGCTAACAGCTTCAAGTGGGGACTTAGAATTATAGTAAAATTTCACGTGGATAAATGCCGATGTCCTTAGGATGCTGAATAAATATGATGTAACATATTCACAAAAATACACTGCTTTAAAGTTTATTATGCAGTACATGTTTTGCAATCAAACCGGCAAAGCGGACGGACGTGTGGAATTGAGTATCGAAAACTGATATTGCCAACTCATCAATCGCCCCAGTTGAACTCTCACTATAAATTTAACTTTGCAAATTCACTCCGACGAGTTTCGTTCGAGGAGATTTCAATAGCGTATGAGGGGAATGCTAAGAGCGAAGCTTTCTACTTTATTGACAGTGATTTTCGATTGTGCCCGGGGTTTGATTTGAGACTTTGTTGTCGAGTGCACCGTTTACGTTGTTTGTATTTGACTTATATGTTGTGTAAATAAAAGAAACAAAATTTAATGCTAAATGATATGAAATTCCTCCGACAAGCCAAAGGCCGATACGAAGATAAGAGGTAGCTACTCAAATATGTCTTTGTAGGTCTTATTTTAAACTTAAATTAATATTTAATGTTACATAATTAACATCTACGCTTGTAAGTAAATGTAATTTAAATTTTGTATATAACGGTTTTAAAAACATTTGTTGTAAATGAAACTCCCGCCAATATTTTGAATATTTTTCGACGTTTTTGACAATACCTACAGAGTTTGACATACCAGCTCATTGGCTGCTAAATTTGACACTAGTCTGTAGTATCGCCATGAAAGGGGACTTTTTGGTTGTCTGTAGAATGAAAATTACCAAAATAGCTTTTCACATCAAATAAAATTTGAAAATAAATTGGAACCAACTCTATAATTATCTATTGTTGTAACACTTTCGACATTACAAATAATACAAAAGCGTTCTTAAACTAATGCTCAACCTTATGATGATTAAATCTATTAACAATTTATTAAAATCATTCATCGGCGTAACATGTTTGTACGTGAGATACAAGATTGATATGCCTTGACATTTTTAGTCTTCAGTAATATAAGATTGGAAATATTGACACAGCGCCATCAAGTTTCAAACTAACTAGTTTTTGTGAAACGGAAACTAGATAACTGACACAAATCTTTCAATATTTTTTTGTAACTACCTACATACTACATGGGAAACACGGTCGGTTTCTGAATTGAGAATTTGGAGTTGAGCATCCACTGAGTACGCCAAATGTCAAAATCCAGGAACAAATTTGAACATTTGACGTGCTCAATGGATACTTAACTTCAAATTTTCAATTAAGAAACCAGCCGTCAATCATCTCTCGCAAGGATCAAAGCCATTCATTCAACTATATCCAATAATTGGCAAGCAATACTGACTAATAAAAGTAATTACGTCTATGTTGTAGGTTTATCGCAATATTTAACAATTTCAACATAATAGTAAGTAATAAACGAGTATAAGTAGCAAATTGTATTCAGTACGTATATAACTAAATAATAAAAAAATCTTTTACTATTAATTTTTTTTATGACTAGTTGCTTGCTTCACAGTCCCACGTTGGGCGCCGTTAAACAATTACTCAATTGCTTGTAAATACAATTAACATTGAAAAACTGGTATATCAGCTTTATATACTGGTTATTGGCAAGTTGCTGCAAGTGCAAGCAGAGGCCATAAGAAATAATTGAATTGAAGCGAAAACTTCAAAATAAATCCTAGAAATATTTGATGCTATCTGATACATCACGGCACTGGTTAGAAGTCTCATCAACTACAATACGGAGGTAGTTAAAACTATGTATTTTTATAAACTTTTATATTTAAAATGATCTAAAATATTCCAAAGTACATCAATCCTTATCAAACAGTACAAACTGCGAATTTTTCACACCCGACACGACAGTTCTTCAGTCAAAACTGATCATGTTAACTTTTTATAGTCCATAATACTTTAGACTAATTTATCATTAGACAATTTGTCAACAATTAGCAGTATATATTTATATAGTTTCAATTTTAAGAAACATAGCAACATATCCATTTATGAAATTGTATTTTTTAATACATAAATAAAACTAACTTCAACTATTATGTGTGTCAATTAGTAATATTAACTCCTTGTTAGATATTTTAGAAGAATAGCTCTTAAAAGGCATCAAAACTTATATCTATATTTCTTTATAGTTTCATCTACATAAGATTAAAAATAAAACTGATTTATTGTCATTATTAATAAAAATTAAACCAAGGTTCCAAGGAGTCTGTATAATTGTTTTTAAATTACAAAATGACACACTCACAGTGTTGCCGACTAGAAAATCAATCACAAAAGTAGTTCTAATACTTAAAGAAAAATCACAATAGCTTAAAATTTAGAAAAATAATAAATAAAACCAGTACATAGTTATTGTTCTTATATCTTGTATTTGACTACTGGAAGGCAGTCATTAGAGCGAATTAGAGAAATAGAAATATGTACGTGGTCACTTGGGATGACTTGGGCCCTGGAGAAAGCTAAGAGACTCCTTAGCACCTAGTATTTAGATATGTACCTATAACCACTGGGACTAATTTACTGTTCTATTTTTAATGTTCCCAACGGACGTTGGGAACATTAAAAATAGAACAGTAAATTATACCCTATTTAGGCACCCCAATGTTACATACATTGGGGTACAGAAGGATGCTGTGTCAAAACACAGATAATCTACATTATACCAAAGTATTGGGAATTTACCGTAATGTAGAATGACCTCATATTAGTAATAATTGATATCTGTAGAAGTAGGGTCTGTAGAGTACGTGCATAGTGAGGAGACTGAAAGGACTAAACCTCATTAGTTTAAGTAGGTATTTATCAATTAAAGTTAGTAACAAATAACTTATTAGTCCTAAGGTCTGCCTAAGGCTAGATTGTAATTACAGTTATGAAGTCACTTCTGAGTTAGATACGTGTTTCATGAAATACAGGATGGGTGCAAAACTATGGTGCAAAACGAGGAAAATGGAAAGAGGAGATGAATCAGGATTGGATTTCCGGAACTCTCACATACCGTGCCAAACACAGCACAAGCCATTTGACGTCGGTCTAAACACAAATTAAGAGGGTAGGGTTTATGGTCGCGACAGCCTATTCCAAATAAATCAAAAAAATCTAAAAACGGTTTAGTTGTTTTTGAGTTCATACGCAACAAACAATTTAAAATTTAAAAGTAATAAAATTTCGCTATCCTACATCACTTTATTATTATAAGAGCCCTCCTTTTTTCTGCTGAATCAGAGTCAGAAGCGTACGGGCGTGCGCAGCGAGGATTTAACATCGTAAATAAATGGCTTCAATACAATTTACTTACATTAAATGCAGATAAAACCAAATATATTTCATTCTCGATGCGCAAGAGACCGAATACAACCCAGCCCAACCCCTCACTGTACGCTCACTATTGTAGGGAACCTGATAATAAAGATAACACGTGCACTTGCCCAGTTATAGCCATAACAGATACTATAAAATACCTGGGTATTATAATAGATGAGACGCTTTCGTTTAAAAAACATAGCGAAGCACTAATTAAGCGAATGCGCAAGCTGATATTTGTCTTCAAAAAAATAAGATATATAGGTGACTCAAAGGTGATTAAACAAGTCTACTATGCACTTTGTCAATCAATAATAACATATTGCATAACGTCATGGGGAGGAGCAGGCAAGACCTTGCTTTTACCCGTCGAGCGAGCTCAGAGGGCAATCCTTAAGGTATCAACGTTCCGCCCTTTCCTATTTCCCACTAACCTCCTATACAAATCTTGTGAAGTATTAACAGTCCGTCAGCTATTCATACTCAGTACAGTACTAAAACAGCACGCATCACTTCCCTACAGCACTCAAGTTTCCTACAAAAGACGGAAAGATATTGTTTGCACTGAAAGAACTGCGATAAAACGCGAATACACAGGCAAATTTTACTTGTTCTTAGGACCGCTTCTGTACAATAGGATAAACGCTACAGCAAATATTTATCCTCTTAATTATTCTCGTTGTAAGCAAGTACTAAAGAATGCCCTCCAAGGGATGTCCTATGATGACACAGAGGAGTTAATATCTGTATTAAAATAAATAGTGATAACTTGAATAATTAAGACATATCTAATATAGTTATCAATATTGAGCCACTTTGGTATTGTACTAGCACTTATTATATAATATTATGAATAACCTAATCATATAATGTTACGTAATTGTTTTTCTGTAATGTTATATAATTTACTTAGCTGCCTGCATTGGCGCCTGAAATACAGGACTACCTAGTTCAGGTGCAAATTACGTTTATAAGACTACCTATTTATAAAACATCTAGAAACATATAAATGTAAATAGGTATTATTATACCTACATACTTAAGCTACTAATGCACTAACTATGATGTAATAGCGCACAATTAAAATTAAGATTCTATGTAAAATTTTATTGTACAATTATTATAACGAAATAAATCTATTATTATTCCTTTATTTAACTTAATTACATATTTAATACATTTTTAAATAAATCTATAAAAAATACAAATATATTTAAAAATATAAAAAATAGTGACCCACCGGCATCGGGTACAAGGACCAAGCTACCGGTGGTTAGGGCTCCAGAGAGAGGAATTTCCTCACGATGCGTGCCGAGCAACACTGCCTTCTGCATCAGGCCCTTAATCCAACCGTCTAACGAGAGCCTCTGTAGGTGTTGGTCGAGGCTCTTGGCGATCAGTCCATGCACGGAAACGACTATCGGTACAATAACAGCTGAGCTTACATGCCACATGTCGACAATCTCGTGGGCCAAATCCAAGTACTTTACTTGTTTGTCTTTTTCGGCTTTCACGAGATTGCCGTCATGCGGAATAGTAATATCAACTATTATTGCACGGCGCTCTAACCGATCTACTATCACTATGTCAGGCCTATTTGCAACAATAGTCCTGTCAGTGATAATAGATCGGTCCCAGTACAATGTGATATGATCATTTTCGAGAACTGGGTCGGGCACATACTTGTAATACGGTACTTCTGAATCCACGAGTTTGTATTTCAGAGCAAGTTGTTGATGGACAATCCTAGCTACTTGGTTATGCCTATGCAAATACTCGCCGTTAGCCAAACTAGAACAACCAGAGATAATATGCCTAAGGGACTCTCCAGGACGGTGGCACGCCCGACATATGTCAACCGTACCATCCTTCAGAATATACCTCCGGTAATTTTTAGTCATGACAACTTCGTCCATAATTGCAAAGACAAACCCTTCGGTTTCTCCAAATAGATTACCGAATCGTAGCCAGGATACTGATGATTTTAAATCAATATCAGGTCCATGTAGGGCCTGATAGAAACGTCCATGTAACTCTTTACCCTTCCATACACCCATGCGGTCATTGGTACTTAGTATTATAGGTTTGCGCCAGTTCTCTTTAGCCAAACCGAGCGGGGTAAATCCATTGTCTACTGCAGCAACATCACGATGCAAATCCTCGTCCACCCGCAGGAAGTATTCCCTAAGATTGCACACCTCACGGTTGTGAAGGGTCTTAGCATTAAGAAAGCCTCGGCCCCCACACTTCCGTGGTATGTACAACCTCATTACAGATGAACGCGGATGATGCATTCGGTATGTAGTGAGTAGCGTACGGACTTTTCTATCCAAGGCGTCAAGTTCTGTCTGAGTCCATCTGAGTATGCCAAACGAGTACACTAAAACTGGCATGACCCAACTATTGTAGGCTCGCACCTTGTTACCGCCCGATAAAAGACTCTTAAGAACTTTTTTCAGGCGGCCAAAGAAGCGTTCCCTCAATAATTGTTTCATGTCAGTCTCTAATGTGCCTAACGCTTGTGACATACCCAGATATTTATAAGTATCGGTTGCCGAAAGGGACCGAAGTTGAGTGGAATCTGAAAGTTGTATTCTTTCGGAATCCACTATCCCACCCTTCTTCACATGCATGCTTGCACATTTGTCTACGCCAAATTCCATTCTGATAGAATTACTAAAGGTTTCCGTTACCTTTAGTAATTCCATCAGTTGGTGACTGTTTGGGGCAAGTAATTTTAAATCATCCATGTAAAGAAGGTGAGACAAAACCTGGCCATCTTTCCGCAACCGGTACCCTAGACCTGAATTCTCCAGCAAAGCGCTGAGAGGATTCAGGGCCAGACAAAACCATAAAGGACTCAGACTATCGCCCTGAAATATACCACGCTCGATCTTTATCGGTCCACCATTACCACAAGTCTGTCGGCATCCTGAATAGCACAAGACGGTCTTCCATTGCCCCATGCATGTCCCTAAGAAGGTACATAGAGTTGCATCAATCTTATACAACTCCAGCACCCTCCTAAGCCATGAATGAGGCACAGAGTCATAGGCCTTCTTGTAATCTATCCAGCATGTCGCCAGATCCTTGCGATTACGGCGTACCTGTTGGCTAATAACCATATCCATAATTAGGAGCTCTTTAGTGCCACGAGCCCCACTTCTACATCCATTCTGAGAGATTGACATGATGTTGTTGTCAGTTATGTGGCGCGTTATTTTTTGTCTGAAAATAGATGTGAGAAGCTTATAGACCGTTGGTAGGCATGTAATTGGTCTATAATTTTTAGGCTCTATGGCACTACCAGATTTGTATAAGAGATGGGTCATACCAGTAGTTAGAAAATCGGGAAGCGATCCTGATTCCAAACATGATTGGAATTGAGCTGCCAACCGTCCGTGTGAACTATGGAACCATTTTATCCAAAAATTGTGCAGTCCGTCTGGTCCTGCTGATTTCCAGTTCGGTAACAGACGGACTGCGTTGGTGACATCACTATCTATGAATTTTAATGGTTCCATAGTTTGTATCGGTTCACACAGACGATTAACATCCCGCATCCAACCATCCTCTGTGTGGCTGACAGGAGCCGACCAGATGCCACTCCAGAATGCAATGGTGGCATCATCATCTGGCCGGCGCTCGTCAATCACACTTGAATCAGATCGCTCCCAATCTCTGTAGACCCATCTCTCATCTTTTTGGAACATGCAGTTTTGGGAATACCGGTCCACTCTTTTTTTATATCTTTTTATACGATTTGCCCACGCATAGACTTTTTGCTTCAGGTAGTCAATGCGCTCTGTGACCCGAAAAGCAAATTCTTGGGATCTAATATTAGTCCCCAAGAATGCCCGGTTCACAAAGCGCATCACTCTAGGGCGAGTATTGCCCGACCTGAAGCAAATAAGTTTCCCAATGAGTGCCCTGGTCTCGGCAATACGACGTTCAATCCTATACTGCCAGGCTGGTGTAACAAATTTCGGTCGAGTAGCTTTATCATTTGATAAAAGCTTAATATTTGCTACTCGACATGCTGCAACAGCCCCACAGTACAGAATCGAATGTGTATCACCGAGATTTTCACTACTGTTAAAATAGTCTGACAGTAGTGAATCCAGAGCACACATTAGGGCTATATTTTTCTTATGCGTAGGCAAACGCGGTAGACGAGGTCTTTCGGTAGGTGTTACGTTTCGATATTCCCTCAGTGCACATTCCAAAGCGCTCCCTAATTGTACATTGCAATGAGTACTTACATCTGTAACCCCGGTATCCAATAAATCATCATCAGTGGGACGTTGTGTGGAAACAGTAGGAACATGTGTACCTGATGATGTAGGTATTGTGATACCAGGATTACCCTGCAAATCTGAGCGAAGCCTCTCAAGCACGGCATCATCCAACATATGACCACGTTGTATAACCCGCACTTGATCCGACAGACGTTGCGTTGATACGTTAACAGTTGGTTCGAGCTCCTGAAACAGAGACAGCATTCGTACACGATACGCAGTGAGATTAATTCCTCCCTCTGTAGCCGCATAATATGCCCGCATGACGTTCTCGTTCATGGAAGAAGTCCATCGCATGCGGTGCACATTACCACCGGCAGCGGGGTCCCTAATCGAAGCCGGAGGGCGTCGGGGTCCCAAGCAGGTCGGTGGCCGGCCTCTCCCCTGCCGACGTACAGGTGGAGGCGACGTCGGTGGAGAGAAATACTCGTCGCTGCTAGAGCTCGACGCCTCACCAGTAGCCAAAGTTTCCGGCAAATGGGAGGCGGAGCTATGCGACGAGTCCGGGGTTGGTAATTGTGCAGTTTGTCTCTCTCTGGCTCTAGCTCTTGTGAGCATATTTATCCTTTATCATCATCCATCCATTTCTTGATATTGTTTGTATTTGATTAATATTTTCTTTGACATATGTCAAACATCTGCAATTTGGTAATTTTTCTTGATCTTGTTAAAATATAGGTTGTATATGTAATTTATAAATTTATTGCAAATCTTGCTATGCAATATATAATTATAGTATAAATTTAGACTGTAAAATTAAATAAAAATATTAAAATAATTTTAAGATGAAAAATGACGTTCGATGATATTAAGGGTTGCCAGGTATTTTTTATTATTATTTCGTTTATTCATTAACATACTTATTTTATACATTTTTAAATAGATTTATAAAAAACACAAATACATTTAAAAATATAAAAAAATAGTGACCCACCAGTAGCGGAGTAGGACCCAAACTACCGGCGGTGGAGGCTACAGACTAAGAAACCTCCTAACAATACGGCACGTGTCGAGGATAACAACCTTCTGAATCTGACTCTTGATCCAACAATCTAACGAGAGTCTCTTGAGATGTTGGTCAAGACTCTTCGCTATTAATCCGTTAGCCGAAATGACCATCGGCACAATGATCGTCGAGTCTACGTCCCACATGGCGGTTATCTCGAAGGACAGATCAAGGTACTTGCTAAGTTTGTCCTTCTCTGCCTTCACGAGATTCTCGTCATGCGGGACGGCGATATCGACGAGCACTGCCCGACGCTGGGTCCGATCAACCAACACGATATCAGGCCTATTGGCAACAATAGTCCTGTCCGTGATGATTGATCGGTCCCAGTAGAGCAACGCACGACCATTCTCGAGAACTGGCATTGGTGTGTACTTATAATATGGTACCTCGAACTCAATAAGGCCGTATTGAAGAGCAAGTTGCTGATGGATGATCCTGGCTACTTGATTGTGCCTATGCAAGTACTCGCTGTTAGCAAGATACGAACAACCGGAAATGATGTGGCGAAGTGATTCACCAGGACGGTGGCATGCTCGACAAATGTCGACCGTACCGTCCTTCATGATGTATTTCCGATAGTTGTTCGTCTTAATAACTTCATCTGCAATTGCACAGGCAAAACCTTCAGTTTCCCCAAAGAGGTCACCGAAACGTAGCCAGTTCACCGATGCAGGCAGGTCTACATCGGGTCCTCTTAAGACTCGGTAGAACCGCCCGTGTAGCTCCTTGCTCTTCCATACGTCCTTACGGTCTTCAGTACTTAACACCTTTGGTTTACGCCAGTTCTCGTTAGCCAAGGAAAGAGGTGTCAGGCCCTTGTCAACCATCACAACATCGCAATGAATGCCACACCCATTCTGTAGGAAGTAATTCCTCAGACTGCACACTTCACGGTTATGGAGGTTCTTGGCATTTAAAAATCCTCGACCCCCCAACTTCCGTGGAATGTACAGTCTCATGACAGAAGATCGTGGGTGTAACATTCGATGCAATGTCAGTTGTTGACGGACTCGCCTATCCAGGGCGTCTAGTTCCGTTTGAGTCCACCTAAGTATGCCAAAGGAGTACAGCAATAAAGGCATTACCCAACCGTTGAAAGCCCGTATTTTGTTAACGCCGGACAAAAAACTGTTAAGAACTTTTGTCAGGCGGCCAAAAAAACGTTCTTTCACCGATTTCTTAATGTCCTCTACCGCTATACCCAATGACTCTGACATACCTAGGTATCTGTATGTTTCGGTCTCGGAGAGAGATCTGAGAGTTATTATCTCAGAAAGTTGTAAATTCGGTGAATTTACAACCTTCCCCCGCTGTACATGCATAATCGCACACTTATCAACACCGAACTCCATCTTAATGGCATTACTAAAAACTTCCGTAGTTTTTAGTAATGTCACTAAATCTTGGTGCTTCAGTGTGAACAGTTTGAGGTCATCCATATACATCAGGTGAGAAATAACCTCACCCCCTCTACGAAACCGATAGCCTAGCCCTGAATCCTTCAGCAATGTGCTAAGTGGATTCAGTGCTAAACAGAACCACAATGGACTCAAACTGTCGCCCTGGAATATACCACGCTCAATCCTTATCAAGTCATGCGGACCAGAAGCGCACTCACCACTACCTGGTGGACGAAGTACTGTGGTCCACTGCCCCATACATGAGACTAAGAAGGATTTAAGAGTCGGATTAATTTTATACAACTCTAAAATCCTCCCCAGCCATGAATGAGGCACCGAATCATAGGCCTTCTTGTAGTCAATCCAGGCAGTAGAGAGGGCGCCCCTACTCCGCCTAACTTGTTGGCTAATGGTCATGTCAATAAGGAGTAGCTCCTTAGTACCACGTGACCCAGCCCTACATCCATTCTGAGCACTATCTAAGATGTTATTTGACATTATATGTGAATTTATTTTAGTTCTCAGAATAGATGTAAGGAGCTTGTAGATAGTAGGTAAGCAAGTGATAGGTCTATAGTTTTTAGGTTCCGTGGTACTACCTGATTTATGGAGCAGGAAGGTGATGCCAGTGGTCATAAAAGCGGGTAAGGAACCAGACTCGAGGGCTTCTTGATACTGTGTTGCCAAGCGTTCATGCGAGCTTCGAACCCACTTGATCCAAAAGTTGTGCAATCCGTCCGGCCCAGGACTTTTCCAGTTCGTACGTATTGCGCAACTAACGTCTTCGGAGTTTATTTAGACTCCATGGGCTCGATGTTATCGCATTCACGCTCGACAACACGGATCCAATCACCCTCCGAATGTTCGACGGGCATCGACCATATGTCACGCCAAAATTGATTCATGGCGCGAGCATCGGGCAGTTGTCCGTCGCTCAAACGTTGTCCAGTTCCCTCCCACTCTCGGTACACCTTCCTTTGGTCACTTTGGAAGATACGATTCTGCCAGTATCTGTCTACACGCTCTCTATAGCGACGAATACGACTCGCCCATGCATATACTTTCTGCTTTAGAAAGTCAATACGTTCCGTGACATTAGCTAAGTATTGCTGGGAGCTAATACCGGTCCCAGCGAATGCCTGAGTCACGAAACGCATGACCCGTGGACGATTATTTCCCCGGCTAAAACAGATAAGCTTCGCAATGAGAGTCCTAAATGTGCCGATACGTCGCTCGATTCTTGCCTGCCATACGGGCACACCACCCGATCGTGGTGTACGGTTAAATTCAGGGAATTTAACGCGTGCAACACGACAAGCGGTAATAGCTCCACAGTAAAGAATCGAGTGGGTATCTAGCAAATCATTGCTAGTCCGTAAGTACGGATCTAGCAACGCATTCAGGGCTCCCATCAACGCCAGATTTCGTCTATGCATGGGCAAGCGTGGTAGCCGTGGCCTAGAATTAGGTGCAAACCTATACTGAGAGATCACATCCTCCAAAGTACTCCTTAATTGCTCGCTTACCTGGATAGATATATTACTCGTATCATCTCCCGCGTCGAGCACGGTCTCAACTAAAGTGGCACTAGTTGCAACCGTGTGTGTAGCAGATGATGGTGCACTCGTTAACGCTGGAGCTGGTCGAGTAGATAACACTTCCAGGCGAAGTCGATCAAGCACAGGTTGATCCAGCATCTTGCATCGTTGGATAGCCCGCACTTGATCCGATAGTCGTTGTACGGCAACGGTTATTGTTGGTTCAAGAGCCTGAAACAAAGGGAGCATCCTTGAACGGTATGCAGTCAGGTTGGTTTCCCCATCTGTAGCCTCATAATATGCCCGCATGACATTTTCATTGATGGATGAAGTCCATCGCATGCGGTGCACAATACCACCGGTAGTGGGGACCCTACTCGAAGCTGGTAGGCTTCGGGGTCCCAAACTGCTCGGCGGCCGGCCTCTCCCTCGCCGGCGTACAGGTGTTGGCGACGTCGGCGGGGAAAAATACTCGTCACTTGACGATGAGCTCGACGCCTCAGCAAGCACTTGTGTCGCAGGTGTGCGGTCCGGCGCTTGCGAGGCGGAGCTAAGTGATGAGTCCGGGGGTGTTGGGTGTGCAATCTTACTCCTGGCTCTTGTTATCATCTTTATACATTATTCATAATTCATCCTGTTAATTTTTTCGAAACAATTTTTGATATTTTGATGGTTGACGTTTGTCAAAGCTTCGTTTCATATTTGTAGATTTTGATGTTGTTGTGATTCTTGTAATAAATTTTGAAATATAATATATAATGAACTTTTTGGTAATAATATTTTGAAATCTGTATGAATTTTATAAATTGAGGCAAGATTATTATTATTATTATTAAGAGAAAATTCTTTGTATACTTGTTTAGGGGGTTGTTTAAGTACTTTTTCACGCTCAAACTACTAAACAAATTTTAAAAAACATTCATTCAATCACGCCTATATCCTAAGGAGGTAGACAGAAGTGATCACATGTCCATTTTGCTAGTAGTTTTGTGTACTTATTACTGCTTTCAACCGACTTCCAAAAAAGGAGGAGGTTCTCAATTCGATTATTAGTTATTACTTCCCAAGTGGTCCCATTTCAATTTAAAGTCGGTTGGTGTGCCAATTTTTGACGTGTATTTTTATATATTATTATTTTATTATTATATCAAATAAACCAGACTTTTACACAGCATAAATATTCTGTAGTAATATCCACAAACTGTTTTTCATATCACAGATATGCAACTGGAATAATAACTTGATGCTTAGATGCAGATGAAACGTGCCAGGAATCTTTACGAGTATGCAGTATGGGACTATGGTTTATTATTTAGTTGGTAGCGTACCTACATAATAACCCCACAATCAATTTGTACCCGGCAACGGCACGGTGTTGTTGGCAGTGGGCAGGTGCAGCGATTGGTGGTTGGCTTGGGCTTCGTGGCTCCCAGGTAACCAGTCAGTTTTAAGTTTGATGTCGATAGTACCGCTTGCAGATGAGGTTATTAAGATTTTAAGGCCATTCATAAATGCATGAATACTAGTAGTACGATAGGGATTTTAGAGAAAGAAAACTCAACACAAAACCCTGCACCAACCCGTCTGGCTAGCGTGGAATATGTAGGCTGAATTCCCACTCTTTGAAGGAGGTCTATTTCCAGCAGTGAGCCTCATGGGCTGAGATGATGATCATGATATTAACTTCTTATTTTTCATAAAGAAAGTTCTCTTATAAGGAAACTAGTTATATTACCATGATTACTTTCCGTAACGGAAAATGATAACCCAAAGATGCTTATCACCCATGCAGTCATCACTTAAGGCACATGAAAAATGATGACACAGCCACTAAAGAGCAATACAATGTTCCACTTTCAAAGTAAGAGGCTCGGATAGGCATTCTATTAGCATAAATTTGTAATGCATATATGGTTGTTATACCCCTCCAGTATCATAAACAAGTATATTTATGTACTTTAATGGAAACGTGGAGTAACTAACAGAATTTTGTGATATGTTGAATCACCTACTAGCTTAAATACTTTGGTACATTTGGTACCTTCGCCTGTGGTGCGTGGTGTGGGATTTAAATTTTTTTAAATATTTGATAATGAAAAGCCAAAGCGACGCGGCGACGTCTATCCTTGGGCGGCCACTTTCATAGCAAACAGTATGGTAATATTTAACTCGGTGAACATAAAAAATATTATCGATGGTACTACAAGCTGGCGACCCAGAGTTGTACAAGAACCCATGGTTGTATGTTGGAGAAAACACGTGCGCAAGCAGCGTGTCCAGGCACTATCGTTTGTTATAGTTCTATGCTTGGGTCGGAAAGAAAACTGAACAAGACGAATTTACGAATTTACGATCTACTTATTGCAATTTTCCAAGAATAATTAATCATGGTAAATCTCTTCTTTCTTCAGTGACACCATCACTGAAGAAAGTAGTGTCGAATCTTGGTGTCGATGTTATCGCTTTTGATGACAGAAATCTACGTAATAAAAATAAACTACTCCCTTCGTGTTATCGGTTTAGCAAGGTTAGTCATTCTTTCAAGGGGGAAGGTATACGCTTTTTATAATAAATTGCCTGAATCGGTCCTTTGTATGCCCGACAATAAATTTAAAACCTTTATAAAGACCACTTTATGTCAAAAAGCATATTATTATTATAAGACAGTTGATTACCTTAATGATAAAATGTCTGGCTTGAGCATGGCGCAGGCGCCTCCTAAAATGCCGTAATTGTAGCATATTTTGTACTTAGGCGACTATAATAATTTTTTCTTGTTGTATTATAGACTCTTTTTGATTTTGACACGAGACCAATGTACATTCGTCCACATTTAGTCTTAAGAAAATGTGTAAATGAGTCAATTATTTGAAAAGAGTGACCGAGAGTTTTATTGCCAGGTTCTTTCTCTCGGTTCTACTTATTGCTTTGCGAATCTGGCAGTACATGTAAATATAGAAGCAATGACATTTTTTATTTTAAGTACTTACTGACGTTTGTAAGAGCCATTTAGTGACCTATACAAATAAATAAATCATTTCATTTCATTTCATTGATACTCCATAGTAGTCCATAGCATGGTCTTCAGTCATACTCCTATCTCTTAGGAATAGTTTGCATAATATGGACAAAAACAACGAGTCGAATAGTGTTTTGTAACCTTCACTTTTGAAACTTCAACACTAAAATACGATATTAATCACCAATTTCTATGAATTTCTAACATTACATATTTATCCCTTAGATTTTATAATAATTTAGAATAAATACAAATCTAGGACAAAGAGAATTTCTAAAAATACCAAGTTGTCAAGAGGACATTTGTTTTGACTTTTGATTTATTTGCTTTTTTATTATTTGTCAATTCAGCCTGAACTTTATGTAAATCTTCAAAACATTGTTTTACATTATTTAATTATTAAAACTAGTAAATTGAGTCTTTTATTCAATTTGCTTTATGAAAATACATTTATATTTACTTTAAATCTGTAGTTTTCTTACAAAAAAAATTGAATTTCAAAACTTCGATGTTAATATTTTCAAAAAGTTTAGTAAGAACTACACTACCTCTTCATATCATTAGATCCGATACCATAGATTATAATCCGATACTCTTATGATATTTGTCTATGAATTTGATTTAACGCACCGATCCGAAGTAATTTCAGAGTAAGGTTACTGTTAATTCGTTCGGGTCGGTCGGACATCCGACGCAACCGATTGAATCGTATTTGGCATTTCAGAGTAGCACTGCTGGACATCACCGAAAAACCAGATGATTAAATGGTTGCCATGGAAACACGTGCGTCAACAATGAAAATATTTTTTTTTTCATTCGATTAATTAATTTAAGTGTTCGATTCTGATTCTGATATGTAATAAAAACATTTGCTCCGCTCAACATTTGCAATTAGCAGCATGCATTGCATACCTAGATTATTTTTTTGTATTAAATTAAAACAATAAATGTCTATTAGTTAAGTAGAAATAAGGTAGTTTCATTTCAGTAATGAAAGTATTTCGTGCGAAGAGCAATGAACATTTTACATTTCTCTTCTCGTGTCCTATTTCTATGATAATGAGAAGCCAACATTAAGTTGACAGCACTGTACGTTATTTTCATACAAATTTACTGAACGTGTAAAGTTTCTACGAATAGAGGAAGGTTTCACTCGCGTGGAATAGTTTTCTGGTTATTCCCACGGAATACTACTACTACTACTACAGCTACTCGTTATAAAATTAGCTATTTGCCAGTGAAAGTCTCGTTAAAATGAGTCCAGCTATTTCAGATATTAGCTGGAGCAAACATACACGCACCGAAATAGGTACTTTCACATGCATTTAGAATAATTAATTGGCTGTACAAAAATAAACTAATTTGGACAACATCATGTACATAGTGCAGAGATATTAAACAGGTATACGCAGGTCTGCACACATAATACCTTCGCGCTGTTTTACATACACACAATATTATAGAGTCACGCCTCTTTTCCGTTGAGATAGATAGGTACAGTTTATGGATTTCCACTTGCTACTGCAATAATACTCCTTTTTGGCAGCCTGTATAGGCACTTATGACGTTCAAGTCCAGACTTACTATTAAAAAAAAAGTATAACTTCAATGCGATTGATAAAGCTACACTAAACAGCAGCTGGTTCTCCAATATGTTGCAGATAATTTGTTACAAGCAAGATAATGCTTAGTATTTTTCTCTTACATTTTGCGAGAGGATTTTGTTGTTTTTCGAAGTTATAATTTATTGGGATTATTCTATTCTATTCTTTTAGATACCGATTGTATTCCGATCTTTATAATTTCTTTTTAATTGACATAAATAGGGAGCAGGAAAGGAGGTTTTTGGAAGTCATTTGACCAGCACTTTGTGGATCAGTATGTTCGTACAAATATTATAGGTCTAATAGATAATAACTATTTAAAAAAACTATGTGAGTTTCTAGTAGATATTCGTATTCGTGATTCGTATTCTAGTTGAATACACGTTCTCGCATACTATCATTTTAGACATAGTTAGATTTAGGACAGATTGTTGATTATTTGCAATATATATTTTCTTTTACCATACAAACTATATTTTTATGGGATATTCCCGTATAACATGATTTATGAAGAATAGAAGCCTAATAAAAATCGTGACGTATATTTTCCAGAGAACATTCAAAACTAAACATCTTTATCGCTTCCATTCAGAACATCTGAGACAAAAGGAATGCGTTATTTTCGAAACAATACAAAAGTGTCAGTTCTCACTCGCAGTTTACTCAGTAACACAATGAATACTAGTACAAAGAGACCGTTTCAAGGCAGTTATCTTTAAAAGCTAATCAAATACTCTTAAAATATAATACAGGTGCATATAGTTGATGGGGAACTAAAGCTTGGGTTTACTAGTATAGCGGTGCTGTCATATAGCGACTACAATACATCGGTGATACAACTACAGTGTAAGTTGTCCATGTAAAAAAAGAAAAACCTTGAAAGTGCGCGTCGGGCCACGCATAATATATGGTTCCGTAGTGACCCATTATAAGCTCTAACTCCTAAACCAACAAAGTTATCTCGTCCGTTATTATTTTCCTTCAAAGTTCGATTCTTCGAGCTAGCCTTAAGCCTTCGAGCTAGATTTAAGAAGGGACACTCTGTTTTAACAAAAAAATGCGCTTTAAAGTTAAATATCTCGCAAACGGATACCTAAATCAAAAAATTGTCTTCGCAACCTCCCTGTGTTTAAAATTAAAAATACCTATCTAATGATACCCCACACAATGGGGTTGACGCGAAAACCATCCCACTTTAGCACTTTGTCGGAATAGTAAATATACATATTCGTGCAAAATTTTAGCTTTGTAGCACTAACCGTTTGGGAGGAAAACCGAGGACGGACGGACGGACATGACGAAACTATAAGGGTTCCGAGACTTTAACTACGGAACCCTAAAAATGACTCGGTTTCCTAGAGACTGGTTGTTTACATAGACAACGTTCTAATATCATTATTCACTGCTGTATTACGGGCGCTTTATGACGTCACCGCTATCCCCGCTAACTGGAAGCTGTTATTAAATCTAATAAATATGAACTCCACTTTAAAGACTCGTTAATTTAATAACTTCGAACATTGCTTTTAGACGGTGAATTTTCAATTTTCAAATTTATTGCAATTATCGCAATTTCTAACTGCAAAGATTTTAATATCGACTATGATATCTATCGACTTTGGTCCTTTTATTTCACCCCGATTGAACCTTCGTTGAGTTACATAATACAGCTTTAAGTTTATATTAGAGAAAGAGCTATCGAAATTCAGTAGTTGGTTTCAGAGCCTTTTCGAAACAAATTAAAACAAGTCATTGATTTTTATATTAAAAAACTAAGTAGGTACTTAGTTTATTGTTCACATATCACGCATCACATAGACGTTACAATTATTAAAATTAAATAAATTTTGTATATGTGGTCACAATGACAAATATGACACAAAATTGATGTGGGTGACACAAATTTGTCACAGTATGGTTTGTCCCTTATGACATGACGTATTAGATGACAGGCAATACGTGACAAGCACGTGCCGAATAAAAAAAAGAGATTATAAAGCTCACCTTAGCTTTGGAGACTAAAGACGTTCATTATGTCTAGAGAAGATTTATACATCATAGACAAAGACAATGATCAAAGGGAATTATCTTATCTGTGGTTAGCGAAGCATGTTGTTGAGTTTAGCCGACTGGAGTTCAGGTTAACCCTTTGAATATTGTAAGATTTAAAATTGTTATTAATAAAATTTATTATAATTACTTATATTATAAAATGCGAAGTTAGGGCTAGCTTGGGCTGACCGTACTCCCAACAGTAGGAGGGTCGGAGGGTTCAAGAGACAGTTAGCGTACCGCAGGGCCAGTAGATAATGTTGTAAACTACTAGTGTACTTTAAGTGCCAAAAACGCCATCATCATCCATTGAGCCTTTTTCCAACATAGTTCGGGTCAACTTTCCAGTCTAAATGCGGCAGAACTTCGACGTTTTCCGTGAAGCAACTGTCATCTGACCTCCACAACCCATGGGTGATAATCAAAGTTCTGTAGTTAGATAGATTTATTTAGTTAGATTAGGTAGTCATATACCCGTACCAACTACACTAGATGTTCGTATGACAACAGGGATAGACGGATTAACATGCTCTCCGAGGCATAGAGTCTCGTGTCTTAAGAAATGGTCACCCGTCGTAAGACCGGCCTTTTTTTTTTTGTTTTGGCAGGAAAATAATGTACCTCATGCGAACTTCCACGGGCGCCGGGACGCCCGTGGGGCATGTGGGGCTCTCACCCACTAAAACCAACCTGCCGTGTGCCTTACTTTGCGCCTGGTGAGTGGACCATCGGGGGCTGTGGCATAATGTCAATGATCCACTCAACGCTGGCCCGCAGGTGAGATGCGTTTTACCCGTCTCGTTCAGCAACACGATGGGCCTGTAGGCCTCAACCGATTCAGCAGGCCGTCCCGGCTTTGGCAGGAGCACGAGTTTTCCACTCTTCCAGCACACAGGGAACCGTCCAGATGAGAGGCAGGCAACAAACAGTTCCCTGAGACGGTCACCCAAGTGATAGAGGGCCAGTGCTAACGTGCGGATTGGAATTCCGTCAGGCCTGGGGGCGGTATTCTTTGAACGGACTCGAAGAACAGCCGCTCCGATTTTCGCCTCCGTGACGGGCGGAACCTCTTCCCCAATGGTAAGCACTGCGCCTTCAGCTATATTAACCATGGACGGAGGCGTGTGTTCCGCCCGAGCCGGGAAAAGATCCTCAACCACTTCCGTCAGGAAGCGGGGCTGAAGGGTTTGTGTCAGGGGGAGACCTACACGCAGAGCTTTTGACGCGCTGCGCGGTAGTGTCGGCCCCAGGGATCACGATTCAAATCCTTCAGCACTTCCTCTCTACTGCGTTCCTTGGCACTACGTATGCCCAGCTTCAGAGATATTCGCGGCCTGGCCTGGCTAGATGTTGCTTAACCTTTGCAATGTGCCAACATAGTCGGTTACCACTTAGCCACGAACCCCTAGTGCCAAAAACGTATACTTCTTGTATAAAATATTTTAATACCTAGACTAAAATATTTTTACAAAAAGTACAAATACATTATGATCATGTCTGGTTTCCCCGAAGAGCAAGCTTTTTATTCGCTTCGCCTGATTACTCACGCCTACAGGTCGTTTATCCTGCTCGTATGGATGTAAGCTCCTGTGATGTTTCTATACGAGCTTTCAAATAAAATTTATATCTGAATTTAGTTCAGTAATTGTCTTCCACCCATCTCCAAGTTAACTCGCTTCAGAAATTGCTAATCTTATGAACTGGCAGCAGACGATGCACAGAATAATACGAAATGAAAATTCATGAGATAAAGCTTATTATGATCGCACCGTTAAACTTAACCCCTGTTGAATAAACATTTTCTTGAAATATAGACAAATATAATTTACATCTATTAAGATTAGATAAATAGAATTGGTATTTAGCAGTATTATTCCCTTTCAGGAATGGAAGGGGAAGTGTAGCATGAATTCGTTTACCGACTGAACTACCAAGAACACACTCCTCGTTGTAATCGAAGTTATATTAGAATTCCAATATATATTAGAATGTATGTATATCTATGTAAGAAAAAAGAATGGAAGAATCGATAGATAAAGTTGACGCTGAAATGCTTCTGGCATGTAAAAAGGATGGAGGAAAGGAGATTGACGAAACAGATACATAAGGCGGGTGTGGATGGGCAGGCTGGTAATAAGGGTTGACCTTGGCGGAAGTACTTTGACCAAATCGGAATTGACAAAAGGCCAGGTTAAGAGTAACCGTAACCGGAGAGCATGCTTACAATAGTTATGGAAGTGGAATACGCGAGTTTTGCCAGGATCGTGTAAAGTGGAATTCCATAGTCTTTATCAAGGTTAGAAGGGTTACGTGCTGTGGGGCTTCGCACGCACGCCTTTACTCACCGACGCTGGAGTTTAAAACCCGATCCCAAAGATAACGGGGTAGCGGGGTAACAACCAACCACCACGCAGCTGCCACACAGGTGGCCAAGGTCCGCCGGGCGCTACTGGGAATTCTCTCAGTGCTTACCGCGAATAAAAAAAAAATTGTCTTTATCAATCCCCTATGAGAGCCGTGACATTATGTGTATGTTTGTATGAACTCTCATCGGATCTATTTGATTATTTCAGAATCATGTCACGTTACTTAATTGAAAACTATAGTACGCAGGTAAAAGTGCGATCAGCTAATCTATTTCAAAATTGGAGTTATTTTTGAACAATAAGAATACTTAGCTTTCTATAAATAAACGTAAATCCCAAATATTTAATATTCATTCCTTTATTTAACTTAAATACATATTTAATACATTTTTAAATAAATCTATAAAAAATACAAATATATTTAAAAATACAAAAAATAGTGACCCACCGGCATCGGGTACAAGGACCAAGCTACCGGTGGTTAGGGCTCCAGAGAGAGGAATTTCCTCACGATGCGTGCCGTATCGAGTAACACTGCTTTTGGCATCAGGCCCTTGACCCAACTGTCTAACGAGAGCCTCTGTAGGTGTTGGTCGAGGCTCTTGGCGATCAGTCCATGCACGGAAACGACTATCGCTACAATAACAGCTGAGCTTACATGCCACATGTCGACAATCTCGTGGGCCAAATCCAAGTACTTTACTTGTTTGTCTTTTTCGGCTTTCACGAGATTGCCGTCATGCGGAATAGTAATATCAACTATTATTGCACGGCGCTCTAACCGATCTACTAACACTATATCAGGCCTATTTGCAACAATAGTCCTGTCAGTGATAATAGATCGGTCCCAGTACAATGTGATATGATCATTTTCGAGAACTGGGTCAGGCACATACTTGTAATACGGTACTTCTGATATCCATTTATTATTACAGTCTTTAAAAGTTTAAATCCAAACCCGTACGTCTGTTGACTCATTATCAGAACGTGTTTCCAAGCCTATGAACAGAAATAACGAGCGTAGGCTTCAGATCGTTTCGTATTTTGTATTTGTATAATTACATAGAGATTTACTTAGGTGTAGAGATTTATTTAGGGGCTCGTGGTCAATTGGTAACCGACAATGTTAACACATTGCAAAGGTTTAACAACATCGACTCAGGCCGGTCTTAGGATGGGTGATCATTTCTTGAAACATTTTGACCCCTCCGTGCCTCGGAGAGCACGTTAAGCCGTCGGTCCCGGTTATCATACAAACATCTATGGCAGTCGTTAGGGGTAGTTGAAGCCCTAAATCAAAAATCCGACCGGTCTAAGTACAGAACTTCGATATCGCCCATGGGTTGTGGAGGTCAGATGGCAGTCGCTTCACGGAATATCGAAGCTCAGCCGACCCCAACTGCGTTGGGAAAAGGCTCGGTGGATGATGACATAGAGATTTACTTAAAAAAAAACTTACGAACATTTTGCTATTCGTTTAGGGGCCCTGCCAAGATCTCCAGGGCCCAATACATCCTCACTTGCACGCGGTGCATCTGGTGACAAATGAACGAGACTCTGGAAAATATTCTCCCCGAAAACAGCAGTAAGCTTGAGTGTAACGAATTGGAGTAATAAGCATCTCTGTCTATACCTTGGGGATATCGACGTGATTTGTGTCTATCTGTCACTATCCGATTGCTAAAGAAGGACCTTTATTAGTACAGAAGTATAGACGGTGTGTACACTTTTCGATTTGCAAACAAATTATCAAATATTTTGTGTCGCATAGTGTTTTCAATTATATAATTTGTACAATCTTAAGACTATAAGATTATACGGTTTTTAGGAGGTTTATACAGCAAACGAGGTGCAAGGTTTCAATAATTAGGCGTCCAAAAAGTTTAGCTAAAAATTACTGGTAAAGTTACCTAACTCAATAGGTACCTATTGTTAGACATGCTCACACAACGTTATCTAGCCCAAACTAATCTATAAGCTTAATAAGTTTGTGCTATGGGATTTAGACATCTGATAAACATATTTATATATTTCTAAATACATATACCTACTCGTATAACGTACATAGAAAACACCCAAACTCCAAAACAAACATTTGTGGTTCAAACAAATATTGGATTCGACCCGGGAATCGAACCCAGGACTCCGGAGTCGACTGCCGATTCACTACCGACCACGCCACCGAAACACCTTTATGTCATAAACTAGGAAGGTTGTACCATAAAATGGTTTTACTAAACTATTAGCGTCTGATTTAAGAAGTACCTACTTCGTATTAACATCCTTTTCATCATCAATCATAAGTTTCCTACTTTGTACAATTCCAATTGTGCTACCAACTAATTACCCAGAACTATGTCAGTACCCATCAAGAAGAAATGAACGGCTAAGAGATTACATAAATATTTTACCTTTTTGCGCAACTCTCAACACGGTGATTGTGGGCGAGTAATTGATGTCAGAGGTTTAATAAATGATTCTCTCTTTATCTATGATAAATGGACCGTTCGGTGTAGAAAAGTACACATCAATCGATATACATCTCTTAATTGAATTCTATCTGAGAAAACATGTTGTTGTTTGTTTGGTTTTTTTTTACAATGTTCTTTTTGCCAGCCAGTTCAAGCTTTGAGATTTAGTAGATTGTATGTATATTACATAAATCCTGGCTGTTTTATGAAATTATGGTTCGCATTATCTGTAATGACTAGTACGGTGTCTTGCGCGGTGCTTGGCGCCGCACCACGCCATAGGTTTTGGCCAATAACTTTTGACCCCTTAGGGTTAGGTCAAATTTTCGATTTTTAGAGGGGCCAACTATCATTGGAGCATAAGCAGTTCTCGAGAGCTAAGGGGGACATTCCCCATTTCTATAAGTATATAGATACTCCGACTAAAATCTGTGGGATATTATTTCTACTATTCTACTTGAATTGTCATAACAATTTAGTTTTGTTGGATAATGATAATACAGTAAAATGTATAAAATGTTCACATTGACAATACTAATTTGATTCCGTATTATGGACAAAATAACTTTGTTATGACATTTAAAGTGCACCTTTTTTTTTTCTTTTAGGCCACGGCCGCTCTTACGACCGTTGCCGGGCGTCTCTGGTTCACACGTTAAAGTAGAGCTAGTACAAATAATACATATACCTACCACATATTCTAGTCGGAGTAAAATTATCACCTTGATAGTTTAACATTCGAGTTTGGTCAAATCCCAGCCTTAATCGATTTATTGTGCTTTCTATACTAGGATATAAGAGTTATAAGAGGACAGATTTGATTTTTTTATTGTTTGAATTGTATTGGTTTCGTATCTTCTGGACTTAGGCGGTGGCCCAGGTCCGCCCACATTTATGCCCAGAACCATCGACCTCCATGATCGGGGCTTGCGGTAGCCACCAGCCGTACTTACAGAAGCAGACTAGTCGATGGTCCTAGGCGTAAATGAGTCTGCGGCGCCCTGGCTGCTGACTGCGGAACTCAGCGGGGAGGGTACGCTCCCTCTCCCTCTCAGCTTACTTTCCGCGATACTGGACAACCTGTTTCCTACTAGGGTAGGCAGAGAACACTTGGATGTCCACTTGGTACGATCCTGGCGTACTTCTTTCACTTCCTAAACTCTCATTAAGGTCTTCTTACATTGTCGCGTATCCGTATGAATATAACGTGTAATAATGTCCATAAAATGAAAACGACTTTTTTTTTTTTAATTCCGCGGCCCAAGGCCATCGTCTCTCTAACGTCCGTTGCTGGGCGTCTCTGGTTACAGAACGTATTTCCAGTAGCGCCCGGTGGAAATGAAAACTACTGAACTAAACTATGTTTAATTTTTATGGGACCAAATGGCAACAATTCGGCATCCAACTAAAGAACAATCACGAAATAAATTCTTATACCTCAGCATACATAATTGATGTACATACATACAAAAAAAAAACAATCGAATTGACAACCTCCTCTTTAAAGTCAAGTACTCGTATTAAAAAAAAAATATTCTGCGTAATCTCTACTTAGTTCTTCCTTTTTCATCTATATATCTAATACGACGATTCGGCCAGGCTTAGTTCTGCAGCATATGCTGTCAAAAAGATCCGACAACCTACAGACATTAAAACAGCGCGTCTTGCCTACTTCAGCTACTTCCACAGTATCATGACATATGGCATACTAATGTGGGGTAACGCTGCTGACATTGAATGCATCTTTGTGTTGCAGACGAGGGCTGTCCGGACTATCTATCTATGGTCTGGGGTCACGGGAGTCATTAAGAGATAAGTTTAAGCATATTAACATCCTTACAGTGTATTCACAGTATATTTATGAAATTTTATTGTTTCCCACAAGAACAAAAGTATATATATTTATCTGTCAATAAATTTAAAAAACTAATAAAAAGTAAATAGTGCCAGAAAGCTTATTATAGTATTAATGATATCTTAGATGACAAGGCCGCCTGGTTGTAACACGAATTGCTCCTTTCTAAATAACTCTGTATTAGATTTAAGATGAAATATTTTGAAAAAAGCCGAACTTAGTTTCTTGAGGGCTCTTCTGAGTCTAGTTGCATTTTGTACCCTCGGTAGAGTCACACCAACTATTGATGAATCTAAATAATTTTGTAAAAATTTCCAAGATAATAAACCTTATTTTATTTTATTTTGAACCAATGGCGGTTAACCATGGTGTCAACGGTGTGGGACGCAGATGGTTTTGACCGCAAACTATATAGTGTAACCAAGTGTGTCGTACTAAGCTGTAACACTTTATGAAAAACAAAATAAAACAAAACGCAAATAAAATAGTGGCATAAAGGTACAAATGACTTCAGTGCTTCTTAATGTATTACACTGTATTTATGTATTGAAAATTTAAAGTAATATAAAAACTACCTCAAAGTTCACAACTTATAAAATCAATATGACAGTATTACACTTTATTTTATCATTTAACAAATATGTATCTTTGATTTGTAAGTAGACTATGAAGCTTATAAGTAATTCAAAGTTCAAACTCAGGTTTTCGTATATTTCCTTTATTTGTGTAATACACTGTTTGAAAATTTAGGTGCTCCTGAATTAAATATTTGCTGTTTCTCACCCTCAGGACCTTTTTACGGTCAGACTATATTTTTAACAAGTACAGCCCTTAAATGGGATCTTTATAATGATAATTGGGTTAAGTGGTGGATGGTATGTAGAATATAGGTTTATAAAGAACACGTATTTAACTCTAGATAATTAGACAGAGATATATCTAATACATATACTTGACAAATTATTTACACAAAAATCTTCCTCATGAACTACTCTATCAATTGGTGACAACTGCATCAGAATTTGTTGCGTAGTTTTAAAGATCTAAGCGTGCATAGAGAAGGGAAGCGACTTTGTTTTGTACTAAGTAATAGTATGTCATTGCTATAATTATACGCCAATATATTCTGATCAATTCCATACATGATTTTATATTACCTGACACTATTCTTACCTTTGACGATACTTTTGCAGAGTAATGACTCTGAAACAAAAATAATAGTATGATTTTTATTGTATATTGTAGACCAAACTAATAGAAATAGGTATAATGGCGAAGTGTGTTTGTGTAATGCCCCTTTGGTGATATAGGCGTGATGATACGAGTATCTATAATGTAAAATTATAATATTGTACAAACGATTATGTTAAAGTTATTACCTATGACAGATAACTGAGAATATATCGGACCGCACTATTCTCGAGCCCCAATAAAGCGCGTGCCTGACAATAGCTAATCGACCTTGCCACAATAGATCTGGTAATAACGGGTGATTGAGAGTGACACAATGCACCACTGGCCACGTCACTACCTGAATATAAAGGCTACTCAGACGGTTACTACACGTGTAAGCTTAATAAACATTTTTGTACTCTTTCTATTTGGAATCATCATCATCCATACAGTGATCGGTATTGTACGACTCATAAATGGACAATTGGTAGATGGCCGCGTCTCCTTTGCTGTCTTTACGCGGTAAATTTACAAAAATAAAGCTGTTTTTTTTTTAAATCCACTAGATAAATTCTAAATTGAATCATGTGAAAAGAATACTTCGATAAAATGCAGATGTCTTTCTTTAATACCAAAGTTGCCGTCGATTGTTTTTTCATATATTTAGTAATTATTGGGAGAATGCCCTTCATGACCTATATATGGTACTTTAGCACGGGGACCTGACCAGTCACCCTGTGTAACAGTTCGAAACGTCAGGCAAAAAAGGTACCTATGCATATCTACGCCCTTTTTCCTTGTGTTCTTCCGTGTTCCTACTAGCTACTAAGGTTCTTGCCCGTGAGAGTATTTAAAAGATACCACTCCCACTGTTTGAAAAAGATGGTCCAATTTATCTTGTTAGACTTAATTTACGTAACTTTATAGCCGTAAGACATTCCACGGTTCATTACTTTCAATTTGGAACAACTCTACGCCATAACACAGTAGGTACTTATTCTTTGCAACGTTTGTAGCAAAGAAATTGTAAAGTCTAGGCGTGGTTTAAATGTTTAAGTGTACTTTTTTAACTTTTTTATTTTCAAATTTATTGTCTACAAAATCTTTTTTTTAAACTCTCTCAGTAGTTTCAGAGCATATTCGTTACGAAAATACAAAATATAAATCTCTCCTCTTAAAATAATAAAAGAAATTATAAATAGATCACAAAAACTAATGTCATCGGCAGGCCTCGAACCCACGGCTTTTCCCTAACAGGAGGAATGCTCTGACCACTGATGACCAATACCGACAACATCGAATTTTTGCTTCATATCATATTCATAATTTCTAGATCGCGCTATTAAGGTTAGGTTAGATTAACTAGCCGACTAACTCTACACATATTTAGCGAATTTTCATTTCATAACAGAGTCAGTAATACAAATTTGAAACACGTTTACAGGTTCTGACTTCGTCCAAATATTCAAACTTCACTCCACGATTTTTTTATTCGAAAGATAATCACTTAATGTGACTCCATAATTTAAGTCTATAAAAGATGTCCGTAATACTTTTGTTAACACACCTCCCTTCTTTATGTGGGTCAGATCTCAACTGACAATTTATCGGTCGCCCTGATGATAACCTAACCGTAATTACTTATCGTTTATTAACCCTCAAATGTTCGCGTTGACGATTAATTTGGCAGCAACGATTTGAGGGAAAGGTTATATTTGTTTCAGATTTTATGACTGTACGGTCACAATCAGTTGGATACAGGGGCGCCACAAAAACGTCGTTGAAAAACATCAAAAACCAAATCTCAGAATAATAACTACATGCATACTAGGATTTTCCGAGGACTTTAAGGCAGCAGCACGAAGAAAGAGAGTGTTCCATTAAATCATAAAAAAAAATTCCGACGACGACACCGCACTCCACACGTTTGGTGGAGTGCTTAGCGCGGGATTTTCATTCCGACCAAACCCCCGAAGAGGCCACACAGCTGGCCAAAGTCCACCGGGTGCCACCGGAAATACCTTCTGGAGTCACCGGAGACGTTCGCAGCAATGGACATGGGAGCGGCAGCGAACTCGCGTAATTAAAAAAAAAGGTATTAAAATTATTCATCTATATTCAACAATATAATGACATTATTAGAAATGGCATTTACTATTATGATTATCAAATCAGTTCAGGCGGCTTTTATTTAAATAATCGATGAACATTCATAAACATAAAACAAACATTTAGATCCTCTTTCGTTTTGTAGTCGTTCAAGAAGAAAATACGAGTAAGTATAAATTATCGGTATAAACCAGCTAACTAGAGCTCAATCTAAATCAACCTGTAATCTGTGTTCAGTACACATAAGATCTAATCACAGTACGGATACCCCTTCATTATTGCGGGTAAATTATAATCAGGAGTTGATAAGGGGACGGCACAACGGACCGGAATGTCAACCCAAGATGTGACCGCATACCTATTGTCGATATAACACCCGCTTCGTATCGATCGGATAATAATGTTAAGTGCTCTGCGGTGGAATACTTGAATTAAGCAAATATTTTCCAGCGAAAGTGGATTTAGAGTTTCATTTAAATAGTATTTTAAAGTCGATAACATACTTGTCAAACATGTCAAAATTCATTTAGAAATTATTGTTTTATATATCATACCTCAATCAATCATCAACATTATGAAACTATATATATAGGACGTGCAAAACCGGAAACAGGATCGAAGGCGCGTGTATTAGCTAGTTTTGGAATAAAAAGTCATTATATATCTACTCTCATAGCATATTTTAAAAGACGCTATATAGCCGATCTGATGGAAAGTTGTATAAGATGAAACAAAACCGGATAAGTACAGTTGGTACGTTAAGGCTATGTAATTCTTAATGTCATTAAAGGAAAGGGGTGGGGAAAGGAACAAAACGGGATATAAAAAAAACATATGAACAAGACGCTACATGCGTTGACACCTTAGCACCTTCACACCTTCCAAGCACATCCGGATGTGCCGGCGCTGCTGCTGCATCGGTTGAAGGCCTCAAACGGCGTAAATATGCTAACCTAGCAGGTGATTACATATTTGAGCCGTTTGGGGTTGAGTAAGACACTGGGGTCATGGGGTCCGAGTACTCGCCGCCTTTATAGAGACATTGCTTAACGCTTAATCGATGCTTCTCAGGGCCAAAAGGCTGGCTATTTTTTGGCCCAAAGAATAAGTATCGCCATCCAGCGTGGCAATATAGCCAGCATTCTGGGAACCTTCCAGTCGCCAATGACGCGGAGGATTTTTTAAACGATATTTTGTAATGTAAATATTTTTAGTATATAATTATGTATATTGTAATTCTTATTGTGAATAAGCATAGGTTGTTTGACGTCAATATTAACTCGTGCTGGAAAACGAATTTTTTGTAGGTACTTGTATTGCCTTTTAAAACCAAAGATAGTCTCGGAAGTATGAAGTACACGACAATATCTTCTTGTGCTAGGAAATGCATGGCTTTTCCACCGCGTCGCTTGTATTGACTTTTCAAACAAATAGCAATGCCGGTTTATGAAATATGAAGTACCCCATTTTATACCCGTTTTACAGCTGTAATCTAAACCGCATCGCCAGTTGATTGATGTCACTGCACGGCCTTGGGCTCAAATTAACTGTCACTTGTCACACGAAACATGAAAAGTTTCCGAATCTAAACTTGAATGACACAATTTTACCTACAAGATGTTGCGGTTAATTTTAAATTAAACTCGTTTTGGCAGGGTTAAAATTAAATGTAAATTGATGACACTAGTATAATAACAGGAATAAAAATACTTATTTTTTTACTTTTACCGGGTGTTACATAAGGGTTATATCAACCTGAATACACCCCCATCAGCTGGCCATCCAGAACGCGTTTCGATAATTATGTTGCGACCGCAAAACAAGAAAAAAAGTTCATACAAAAAACATTATTACCGAATAAAATACTCTTGTTTGATCAACACTAGCTAAAATCAGTTGATACGGTCATCGACATCAAGTACGTAGTACAAATAATGCGCGCCTATGAAAAACCTTCTCTCTCTCTCCTGGTAGGAACATTTTGTCTCTGTTTTGCATCAAAGGTTGCCGCACGATTCGCTCGGTCGCCCGGTCGGTCGCTGTTTGAAGTTTCCTAGTATTTTCTTTAACACCCCCTTTAGTGACGGGGGACCCAACGCCTCCTGCAGGAGACTGTACCTAAGGATCGTGCGGAGTATGGCCTTATACGGGGCTCCCGTATGGGCGGATAGATTGGCGGTCAGGGTGAACGCGACGCTGTTAAACAGACCACTGCGACCCTTGGCCGTCAAAACCATACGGGGGTACCGCACGATCGCCGGAGAGGCTGCATGTCTCCTAGCCGGGACCCCTCCATGGGACCTGGAAGCGAGAGCCCTTGCGTCATTGTTTCAATGGCACAAGGAGGCGCTGGAGAGGGACCACAGGCCTGCGACTCGAGAAATCGAGGAACAGCGCCAGGATCTCATGGAGACTTGGAGGGTGCGACTTGAGCAACCAAAGTGGGGAACTACCGTCATCGCGGCGGTGAGACCGATCATGGACGAGTGACTGCTGAGGCGGCATGGTGACCTCACGTACCGTGCGACGCAGATCGTTACCGGGCATGGATGCTTTGGTAGCTATCTGTTTCGCATCCATCGCGAGGTCACACCCCGGTGTCAACACTGCGAGGTTTCCGACGACGACACCGCACTCCACACGTTGGTGGAGTGCTCAGCGTGGGCGAGTCAGCGCCGGGACCTCGTAGTGGGTCTGGGCGTGGATATCCTCTCACTGGAAACCATGCTCCAAGCCATGGTCTCCAGCGCGAGTAGGTGGAACGCGGCTGTGTCCTTCAGCGAGCAAGTCATGCTCGCGAAGGAGGCGGCCGAGAGGGAGAGGGAGTGTACCCTCCCCGCCGAGTTCCGTAGTCAGCGGCGAGGGCGCCGCAGACTCATCTCGACGCCCAAGACCATCGACCTCCATGATCGGGACCTGAGTACGGCCGGATCGCCACCCGCCGTCCTTACAGAAGCAGGCTAGAAGGGTTACGTGCTGCGGGGCCTTTGCCCTATAGCACGCAACCTAAAATACCTGCTTGTAACCAGAGGCACCCGGCAACGGACGTTATAGCGGCCGCGGCCTAAGGCCGCGGGATTAAAAAAAAAACACCCCTTTATACTACTCGCGAAGTTGAACGAAGTTAGACGTATAGGATAGTGTAGAGATGCACTTCGGATTACCTCGTCAAACTTTACCGCCCGAAGTTGCACGAAGTGCGTTCACGAAGTACCTCTCTACACTACTCGGCCGACTTCGTAGTATAATGGTACGGTTACACATGCTAGTTTCTTTATAGCGGTCAATTTTTGAGAGTCAACACGTCAAACAGATGAGGTAACATGAAATGATTTTTGTTTTGTACCTCACTAATTATATACTTTATATTGTATTGTGTAACTTATATTGTACCCCACTAATTATACTCGTATAACCACTTTATCTTAATGGAAATAATCTTCCCATGGGAATTGAGAACCACATAACTATTCGCGCGGGTGAAACTGCAGGTGTTCGCTAGTTTTGTTTGAACTGACAGAAGCACGCTACAAAATAGCATGTGTGTTGTAGTGTTTGCTTTGAGCATGCTTATTCAGTAGCATACTTGAAAATAGCATGCTTATTGCTAGCAAATGTAAACAGTTCATAAGCATGCTATGCTTTTTAAGCATGCTATTAAAGAGCGTGTGTAACAGTACCATAATGCGCGAACGTGCACATTGCAACAGCAGCTGCTACTTAAGCGTCCATTACAAGCGTGCGCCTGCTTTCGGCACCTTAGAGCGAATGAGTTCCTCCGAGGAACTTCCTCGCGAAGTTGAACGAGTGTGTAGCCACGTACTTCGGACTTCGGTCAACTTTCCCGAGTACTTCGCCGAGGAACTTCGCGAGTAGTGTCACTGAGGCAATTATTTAGTCAGGGTCACAGGACAGTTCAGTTCAGTTGCATTCAGTGCTTTGTGCAGTGAAGTAGGTAAATAGTTGTTTAGTGTGTTAATTTGTGAGTTGTGTCAAGTTGTGTGTGATAGTGACTGTGCGGGCAAATTTATTTGAACTTCTTGATAAATCAGTTAGATGACGAACTCACAGTGTTATGTTACGTCGATCTCGTCATGAATAATAACCTAATATTTCAGCTTCATTTTGCTCGTGACTTGCGAGATTATTTGAATGCACGCTTACCATAGTGGATAGGCCGAGGAGGCTGTGTCGCTGATCTTACCCCGCTTGACTTTTTTTATGGGGATACCTAATAATTTGTTTATATTTAAATAACTATTCAGAGTACCTACGTCTACCAAAATATTGAATACCCATTCCGTACATAGAGAAAGAAAAGAAAAGAAAGAAAGATTTATTATTCCACAAACAAAAGACTTACACAGTTTACAAAGTAAGAAATTAGAAAACCTAAAAAATAAATAAAAAAAAAATTGACCTATGTACACTTATAAATAACGTGGAATAAACGGCCGTCCCTCAGCGTAATGCTGTCTGCGTGGTGGTGCAAGTCAGACAGCGCTGGTTTTCAGGGACGGCCGGATAGTGGTTTACATAAATATAATAATATTTCGAAATGAACGTCACGTGAACACAAGTAAACAAAGAGAAAAACAAAAGAGAAGAAAAAAAAACAAACCACAATCACAATAAGAACATTCAAAACTTATAAACAATTATGGTAAGTACATCCATGTCAACACTACAAAGGCGTTAGCGGACTGGCAACATTCGTGCATTCGCCCCCTTCGCCTTCATTGAGTGAATGATCGAACGAATCGAATGAATGACACTTATTTATAAAATGTATAGGACATGACGCGCTCGCTCGACACGGATACTTTGACATCCGTTTGTGTCCGGGCTTTTTGAAAATTCAGCCTATCTATGTTGCAGCCAGTGAGCCAGTCGACCATGCGTGATAAAAATGTGCATTTATGTAGTGTAACGCATGCTGTGTCGTGTTTCATCGTGTCATGTGCATATTATAAGAATTATGTCTACACTTGCGAGCGGTGCCGACGCGCGACGCGCACAAACAGATACTGTTTGCATACACCGCTACCCATGCATCGGCGACGCGACTCCGCCATCCCAGTGGCGAGTATAACCAATACAACCTCCCCCCGTACTCGCATAGATCCATGGTGATTCTAATGAAGATGAAGAGAACACTAAAGAGTGACTCACAGAAAGGGTCAGGGTTCCCACCCAAAGGTTACACGGAAAAGCAACTTCAGGAACTGGACACCAGGTCGCATGCCGTCCATGCCAGCACCCACCCCCCACGCCGCCAAAAAAACGTAGGGTAAGATATTTAAATATTATAAATATAATTCATAGGCAATAAAATATATACTCTAAAATATATACTATAATTTTGGTATTCAATATTATGTAAACAAAACATAAATAGTAAATATTATAGATTGATACCCAGCTGAATCATTCAAAATCAATACAATCAGTATAGAATAGTCTGTACCAGATAAACAAAATATCCATAAATATATAAAGCGTTCTACTCAATTGGCACAGACGTGAGTTTTTATGTATTATAATTACAAGATAAAAATAATAAATATAAAGAAGTCTAGAAAAGTGTCGGTTCTAGACTTATATACCTAACGGCTGTTTCCCTAGAGACTGTTAAGGTTGATACACACTGCACTTTATAACAAAAAGGTGTATATTACAGCACGATAAACCTTATTACATATTTCCATATTAAACGCCAGGTGACCACACACGGCACTATAATTACTAGGCCTTTACTATGTTATGAGACGTAATGTGCATAAATATACTATTATTATAGCTGCCGTCTGTGCCAAGTTTAATTTACGTAAAATTCCCAACAGTCCAGGGGTACCTAACAGAATTAGAATCAGTACTTAATGATTTTTAAGTTTTATATAATTAATGCTTTCGATTGTCGGCACTTGGTGGAACATAATGTATGGCATCTTCAAAGGTGTTTTACACTAATTCACTTCACATATTCTATAGTATAACACCCTTGAAGATGCTATAGCGTGAAACCGGTCAGCTTCTATTACCAATAAAAAAATTGTGGAATATCTGTACAAGTGAGTCATTGCATAACGTATTTTAAGTTTTACTATCTTCATTATTTTCTTACCAGTAGGTAAAATATTGCAATAAGATGCAACTATTGAGGCAGAGTCACAAGTACTACAAATATAATTCTGCAGAAATGAATATGCCATAAATCATTTCTGCAATAACATATTCATAAAATTTCATACCTATACGCGTTATGAAAGACATTTCAAAGTCCATAACACTGCAGTATTTCGAAGATATTCTGTATTTTATGAGTTCAAGCTTCTGCGTCTGACAAATGGATTGGCATACAAACCGTTTTGAATAAATCAAATGTAAACAGTACTAGAAGCTCCATGGAGCTTTTCGAAAGCTGATGTCAAACAAATATTGATAGCATTACGGATAGCTATTCAGTTGAAGGTGACTCTTTGAACCTGCATCAAATAGATCAACAATGTTTGACTTTTTTTTGTTAATAATTATAGGTAGTGTATTCTATTTTCTTCTAATTTATTGAAGGTTTTATAGTGTAGTAGTAGTAGTCTACAGTTTCCTTTTAGATCTGATTCTATCAGATTTTATCGATAAAAATACCTGAAAACTAGAATTCACTACAGCTGCTAAACACAAATAAAGTCTCACCTACTAAAGGGGGTCCTGAGTTGGTGAGGCTTTACAATAAAAAACTTCGGAGAAGATCGACAATGATGAAATTCAGACAATATTTCTGAATAACTGACAGACCGAGCGAAGCGTCTACATTTCGAGATTGGACAATTTTGCTTTCGTCCGTCTGTCTGTATGTGTGTTTCGGGCTAGCAGCCACAATAGCTCCAAAATAATTCTTCAAAATCTATTTTGAATTCATTCATTAAATGAAAAACAACAAAAAATATGTTATATAAATAACATTGCTCTGAAAGCTTACATTGTGAGTAATTAGTAAATAGAAGTATTAGGTGTTGCGGACGTTGGTAAACTGACCTTTTTTTATATAATAACTCTGTGGTCACCCTCATTTTATATTTTGGTTCAAATGTATTCAAAATCTAAATTTGTAATTTTCTACAGCACACATTACATAATGTACATCATAATATTTTGGTAGAATGTAATATACCTTGGTTTTGAAGACGTGAATGAATATTTTTTTATATCCAGTCTCTCTGATATACAAAGCCCTATAATTTTATTTTAACACTTTCAAACTTTGCACATAATATTGCAACCTTATCTAATAGTAGGTATAGGTATTTTAACGCATATAAGTATCGAAACGCCTAAATTAAGCAATTAAAATTGAACTCAAAATACCCTACGAACAATTCAAATTAAATCACAAACGAACTACAAAACACATTTGAATTAAAAAATTTGAACCAAGTATTTTTCAAAAGATTTTGTAACCTTTTGTAAGTAGGTATAGGTAGATACTTAATTTCTAGTAATTGTAATAAAAAACTCAGTTTTCTAATCACTTTTATGTAGCACAAACTAGCAATCGTTGGCAAACCATACACTGATATCACCAAAACACCAACAAAAAACTTCCAAGGCAATATCAATAAATTCAAGCTTACCGATACCGATAGAAGCCGTAGAACAGCAAATCCCGATTGTCAAGCGAAAGACTTACAAGAAGAGGATCGAATCGAGAACTGATGAGCGCGACCGAAGAATCGGAATAAAAATCGAAATCTACCGAAATGTTCGGTTTCCGTTTGTTTATTACCTTTGGAACAGTGGCTAGTAAACATTGTCAGTGTTTGTGTGTAGAACGATTTTATGTATAGGTCTATAGATAATGTGTGCCAGTATTTCTAAAAGTAATATTGATGTTCTTACATCATGGATTCTAGTTATTTAAGGAATACTGTTAGAAATAGACTAACATAATTGTATACTTTTATGTACCTACCAACTGGAGGAATCTCAGATATTATTAAAAAAACAACTAGCAGTCCGTCCCGGTTTCGCACATGTGGTATTTTTACGTTCACATATTCTATCGTGTAAAAAATCGATTTTGAGTTTTTCATGACCCCTGAGCTCCCCTGAGCCGAATAAAGTGATTTTTCGAAAATGTACCTATGTATGTACGGGGAGCCCCAGCCTGATTTCGGCTGATCTCGCTCAAATTTAGCAGGATGGTGTATAAAGGGACAGCTAACGGCGAAGTTCATTCACAGCATATCCAGAGCCCGATTAAGGAATGGAAAAACGACAAAAACAGGTTTTTATCTCTCTCTTTTCTCTACCTTTTTTTCCTCCGTTTCCCTGGAAGTAACGTTAAATATCCAGGTTACTATTTACCATTTCAGTCATCAGTGTAAGTGCTTGTTTACTACACAGGTTCAAGATATTCAACCTGTAAAAATAATTAAAATCAACTCAATAAAGTCCAAATAATGTCTTTGCGACAAAAGGATTATACGTATTTATCGCGATTCATCGTGGATTAACTGATAACAGTTGTATTAAAAGCTTTATTGAGTTCCAAAGATAATGGTACCTAGGTTACAATGTTATTTCTTGTAGGGTTCCACAAGATTTATTAGGTACACTTATTGTTTTTGTTTTCGTAATAATTTTATAGCTGGTTTAATTGAATATAGTTCTAACTTTAAATTCTCAAAACAAATTCATCAATAATAATAATAAATAAATAAAAAATAACCTATAACTTGTCTACCTACCATATACAAACTTTTTACATCCATCCTGAGAGTAAAAATATATTCACATGTACAAAACAATAACATCTTGTCAATCTCTCAGAATGGATGTAAAAGTGGGGCACGTGGTACGAAAGAGCTCCTTATTATTGACATGGCTGTTTGCCAGCAGGTACGCCGCAACCGAAAGAACCTTGCGACATGCTGGATTGACTATAAGAAAGCGTACGATTCTGTGCCTCATACATGGCTTCGGAGGGTGCTAGAGCTGTATAAAGTTGATGCAACTCTATGCACCTTTTTGGGGTCATGTATGAGACAATGGAGTACGGTTCTTGTTTATCCAGGGTGTCGTCAGGTTCTAGGAGGTGGTGTACCAATAGGGATTGAGAGAGGTATTTTCCAGGGTAATAGTCTGAGTCCGTTGTGGTTTTGTCTAGCACTAAATCCTCTCAGTACGTTACTAGAGGGTTCATGGTTAGGCTATCGGATGCGCAGAGGGGGTCAAATTTTGTCATGTTTTTACATGGATGACCTAAAGTTATTTGCCCCTAATGGCCCCGATTTGATGGCTTTGCTAAAAGTTACTGAAACTTTTAGTAAGGCCATCAGTATGGAGTTTGGGGTAGATAAGTGTGCGGTCATGCATGTAAAAAGGGGCGGGATTGTGGAATCTGAAGGAGTCAATCTTTCAGATTTCACACGATTTGGGTCGCTCTCCGCAACCGAAACCTACAAATATCTAGGTATGTCTCAAGCTCTGTGTATTGCTGAGACTGACATGAAACAGAAGTTGCAGGATCGTTTCTTTGGCCGCCTGAAAAAAATACTGAAAAGTCTTTTATCAGGCGGTAACAAGGTGCGTGCTGTCAACGGCTGGGCCATGCCAGTCTTAGTTTACTCTTTTGGCATACTTAGATGGACTCAGACGGAGTTAGAAGCTCTGGATAGGAAGGTGCGTTGTCTATTGACTTCATATCGAATACACCACCCACGTTCGTCAGTAATGAGGTTGTATATACCACGGAAATGTGGGGGTCGAGGAATTTTAAATGCCAAGACTCTCCATAACCGTGAGATATGCAACCTTAGAGAGTATTTCCTACAGGTGGACGTGGATGTGCATCGAGATGTTGTGGCAATAGACAACGGACTGACCCCGCTGTTCCTTGCGAAAGAGAACTGGCGCAAACCTGTAATATTAAGTGTATCTGATCGGAAGGAAATATGGAAAAGCAAGGAACTGCATGGTCGATTTTATCGGGCTCTAAATGGGCCCGATGTTGATTCAATAGCATCGGTATCCTGGTTACGATTTGGTGATCTCTTCGGAGAAACTGAGGGTTTTATCTGTGCAATCACTGACGAAGTCGTGATGACGAATAACTATCGGAGATTTATTGTCAAAGATGGGACGCTAGACATCTGTCGGGCATGTCATCGTCCCGGAGAATCTTTAAGACATATTATCTATGGTTGTTCCCGTCTTGCGAACGGTGAGTATTTGCACAGACACAACCAAGTAGCCAGGATAATCCACCAGCAACTTGCTCTAAAGTATAATCTTGTCGACGTGGAGGTACCTTATTACAAGTATGTGCCCGACCCAGTTCTTGAGAACGGTCATGTCACATTGTATTGGGATCGATCTATTATCACTGATAGGACTGTTATAGGTAACAGACCTGATATAGTGATAATGGATCGATTAAAGCGCCTTGCAGTAATTGTCGATATCACTGTGCCACATGACGAGAATCTCGTGAAAGCAGAAAAAGATAAACAAATTAAATATTTAGACCTAGCTCACGAGATTGTCGACATGTGGGATGTGGATTCGGCGATTATTGTTCCGATAGTCGTATCTGCGCATGGTCTAATAGCCAAGAGCCTCGACCTCCACCTACAGAGGCTCGCGTTAGGCAGCTGGATCAAGGGCTTGATGCAGAAGGCGGTTCTGTTGAATACGGCCCGTATTGTGCGGAAGTTCCTGTCTTTGGAGCCCTAACCACCGGTAGCTTGGTCCCTGTACCCGATGCCGGTGGGTTACTGTTTTTTATATTTTTAAATGTATTTTTTTATAAATCTATTTAAAAATGTAATAAATATGTGTTAAGTGTTAATAAAGAGAATAATAATAAATAATAATAATAAATCAATAATAATAATAAATATGTTAGGACAATTCACACAACGCCATCTAGTCTCAAACTAAGCAGAACTTGTGATATGAGTACTAGATAAACTGATATAAATACTTATATACATTTTTTTTGTATATACATACATATTATACATAGGAAACACCCAGACTTCGGTACAAACGTTTGTATCATCACACAAAGTTTGTCCCGACCGGGAATCGAACCCGAGACTCCGGCGTCGAAAGTGGATGCACTACCGACCACGCCACCGAAGCAGTCATTCAAATGTTAATAGTTTTTAAAGCTTAAAATGTGTGTTTAGTAAGTGAGGGGACGAAACAGAAGATGGACAGAAGCTGAAGACCGCGGTTCCACCTACGTGAAATAGTTTTCTTTGTACCAAATTCCCACGGGAATAAATTACCTGGAGGCTCTAGAATATCTCTATTCCAAATTTTTAGTTAATTAATTTCAGTACATATATTTATAATTATGCGCCAAAGCGTAACAGACAGATAGGAATGAGAGGATAGGTATCTAATTAATTTAAATTTTTTTCTAGAATTTCTAAAATATTATCTTCATCCACTGAGCCTTTTCCCAACGTAGTTGATGTCGGCTTTCCAGTCTAACTGCGATTCGGCTGAACTTCGATATTTTCCGTGAAGCTACTGCCATCTGACCTACACAAGAAGTTCTGTAGTTAGACCGGTTGGATTTCTAAAATATTATAAAACCATAAATATGGTGGTACAAAATTCCCTGAGCTAGCATTATACTATAAGCATAAAATTACTTTACTTCTTAAAAAGGCCCTCAAATACCTCTCCCGCGGTAACTAAGCCACTTCCGAAAGTTAATTAGACTAGCAAAATTTAAATTAATTAGCCGATTCATTCTGTTAAGCTAAGTGAATATTACTTAAATTTATGATTGCAAAAGTTTATAAAATTGAGATTTAACTCTTAAGCGTAATTGACTATGGTATATTATTAAACTTCAGAGGATTGTTACAGGTTTGTTACAGGGTGCTAAGGTCCCAACCCCAACGACGTGGGATTTTCATTCCGACCAAACCCCCGAAGAGGTCACATGTGTGGCCAAAGTCCGCCTGGCGCCGCTGGAAATACTTCTGGTGTCACCAGAGACGCCCGCAGCAATGGACATGGGAGGGGGCGCGATCTCGCGGAATTAAAAATAAAAGTGCTAAGGTGCTAAGGTTATCAAAATATCCTAAAACCAGGTCATTATCACCTGCATGCAGGGCTCATGCCGATAGACGAAAGAAGCTCTTCATCATAGCATAGTATAAAACAAAGTCGCTCCGTCCGTATGTATGCTTAGATCTTTAAAACTACGCAACAGATTTTTATGCGGTATTCACCAATGGATAGAGTAGTTCTCGAGGAAGGTTTTGTACATTTGTCACGCGGGGGAGGCCACGGGCGTCCTCTAGTTTAAAATATAACCCTTCGAAGGCGAGTTCCTACATGGGACCAACAAAGTAATTGACTTAGGTACAAAGAAAAAGGTAACAAAAAAATATTTGAGAATAGGGTAAAGTAAAAACATTGCGCTAATAATTGCAAAAGGGCTAGGTGACGGTTACGCCCATTATGTGGAAGTCATCGAAATGGGAACGTAATAAACACCTCTCTCGGTTCCTTCGGATCTCTGTCTGTGTTATTTTATGGAACACTGGCTGATCGACGTGGCTCCGCCCGTATAATATAGTTTACTCGTTTCTGATTCCCTCGTATCCCATGGAAATACATCACCGGGATAAAAAGTAGCCCATGTAACTCAGGAATAATGTAGCTACATATCTTTGTTTTTAATTCCGCGGTCCAAGGCCTCGGCCGCTCCTACATCCGTTGCCGGGCGTCTCTGGTACGCAGCAGAAGGTATTTCCAGTGGCGCCCGGCAGTGAAAGAATTTTCAAAATCGGTTCAGTAGTTACGGAGCATATTCGATTCAAACAAACAAACACAATCAAATCTTGCCTATTTATAATATTAGTACAGATGTTACAGCGTTTATAATGTGGTAGGCCAATCTTTTGAACTTGGTAGATCGCCATATGCTCTATAAAATGTCCCATTTGACACAATATTGTCCACTGAGTACACATCAATCAGCACACAGCATACATTCGTCACAGTGACGGACACTTAGGTCAAGATTCTTGGCAGTCTTCCAAAACGTGAGCAAACAAAGTCAAATTTATGAGTACACTAAGTAGCTGACGGCGACTACTTCCTTTAGTTTTCTTGTTGCTAATTCCCATGGGAATACAACACCGACATAAAAGGTAGCCTAAGTCACTTGGAGATAATGTAGCTACCTAATTATATTATAATTATATTATGGATTCTTTCACGAATCCATATTTACGGACCTATTTATTTATTTATGTACAACACACAGAGAAAAATAAAACAATAAGAAGAATACAAACAGAACAGTGAGCAGTTAGTACAAGGGCGCTACTTATTCCTAAAGGAATCTCTTCCAGCAGGCCAGAGAGGAGATGTAAAGGTGACAAGGCAACATGTGTGCAGTGCAATAAAAATAAACTTACATAAACTAAAAGGGTGCCTGCCGTTTTGCCGAAAAGATTTTGACAAAATTTCATTACGCAAACAAATTTTAGCAACCTTTTTTTATACCATTGCAATATTTCGAATGATTTTAGTACGCATATTTTTATTTGGTAAAATTTTTACTTGGTAAAATATTACCAAGTATAATATGGCATTTGGTCTTTAATCAAATGATTTATTACAGCAAACAATCTTCAGACAATAAATGTTTGGTGAAATGATTTGTTAAGACAAAAAATATTAATTGTAATTTGTTTTTAGTGGGTTACCCGGAACTGAACTATTTACATTAGGTTAATTTATTCTTTAAACAAAATGGGTAGGTTAGGTTAGGTTAAAACTGTGACCTCCTACGCACGAGCCGAGCGAGCGAAGCGAGGGGTGCTGCGGCAGCGGCCGGCGAGTGCCAGAAACGACCTGCATTAATAGAAAAAAGAGATTGTTTTAGTAGGTTACCCGGAACTGAACTATTTAGATTAGGTTAATTTCTTCTTTAAACAAAATGGGTAGGTTAGGTTAGGTTAAAACTGTGATCTCCTATGCACGACCCGAGCGAGCGAAGCAAGCGGTGCCGCGGCAGCGGCCGGCGAGTGCCAGAAACGATGATTTTGCGTAAAAACTGTTATTCCAACTGAAATATTTGACTAAATAAAAAATGTTAAAAGTACTAGTTGATAAACAAGTTATAGTTTAACGTTAATTTCCCAAACATTAGGTTTGCGTTACAACTTTTTGTGAATAGATTTTTTGCTAAGTAAAAATTTGGCAAATGAAATTATGCGAAAAATTTTTTGGGAAGTGAATATTTGTCAAATTCCTTTCGGTCAAACAAGGGAGATCCAAACTAAAGGTGCATTATAATATATACATAAATAAATACATACTGTACTACGAGTATAATATACTTAAATATATAAGAGACTACAATAATATCATTATGTATAACTAAGATAAAGAGGAGAGGTAGTGTGCTTTCACTTTCGTTTTAAATAGAGCAAGAGTTCTACAGCTTTGTATGTCCGGGGGGAGAGAGTTCCACAGCCTGACCGCATGAACGGAAAAGGAATAGCAATAAAAATCAGTTTTGTGGGAGGGATAATTTAGGCGGTATTTGAGGTGGGACCTACACAGGGTACCGGGTGTGTTCATATATGGGAAGCGCTCCCACATATAGGAATGATACTCGTAGGTGGGATTATGCAGGATATTAAAAAGGAGACATAATATCCGAGTGTCTCTGCGAAGGCGGATTGGGAGCCACTTGAGTTCCTCGCGAAAGTGTGAAACGTGATCATACTTACGCAGATTGAAAACAAAACGGATACATAAATTTTGCAAGCGCTCAAGTTTGTCTAACAGCTCCTCAGTAGCGTCCAAATAGCAGGCATCCGTGTAGTCCATCTGCCTATTCAAAGCAATAAACAATCAAATATCTTCTATAATATAAAAATGAATCACTGAATGTGTTGCTAAGCGCAAATCTCGAGAGCAGCTGAACCGATTTCGCTAATTCTTTTTTGTTGTGATCGTTACAATCAGGATATAGTTTTTATGGAGGGATAAAAAGTTTAGCGGAACATTAGAAAAAATTATGCGGTACGAAGTTCTAGTTTTCTTAATATTAAGGTGCTTACCGCGGCACTGCTCGTTTGAAATAGTTTTTTCGATCCTACAGAAAAACATCTGGATAGAAAATAGCAAGTTTAGTATTCGAGAATACGCAGCAAAATATTTAGTTTTTTTTTATTTATCTTTTTATATTTAGGTCGACAAATTGACGCCACCCGCCTGACGGTAAGCTGTGGCGACGTCTGGCAATTGAGGGCGACTCTCACAGTAAACAGGAATACTATAGAGAGTGGCCCTCAACTTGACGACCCAGTAATGTGCCTCTTCACGCTTCGCTTAAAGAACCCAGGGTTATATGTTGGAGGAAACACGTGCGCAGGCAGGGCGTTCCAAGCCACCATCGTTCGGCAGAGAAACGAATGTTTAAAACGCTCGGTTCTCGCGAAGATGGTTTCCACGGTATGAGAGTGACATCTCTGCCCGGCACGCGTTGTTCGGGATCGGAAGGGAGAGGGTGGGATCAGGTTGAAGAGCTCTTCAGAACACTCACCGTGGTAAATAGGGTAGAACGCGGCCAAGGAAGCAATTGTTCGGCGCTGGGCTAGCGGCTCAAGGCTTCCCGTTACCTCCGGACAGTCTATAATGCGAACAGCGCGTCGCTGCATAGCGTCGAGTGTGTCCAGCAAATACTTCGCGGAGCCGTCCCAGAGGTGAGAGCAGTATTCAACGCAGGGTCTAATCTGCGTTTTGTACAGCAGACACCTCTGGTGCGGTGTAAAGAATCGCTTTACCTTGTTCAGTATTCCTAGTTTCCAAGAAGCTAGCCCAATACATCTCTCAATGTATTTTGTGTTATTGAGCTCTCGACGAACGTCTATGCCAAGGATGTCTAGATTGTCCTTCATTGATAATATTGCATTCTGAAGATTGGGCAGGGGAAGGAAAGGGGATTTTTTCGCTTTAAATGCACACGCCTGTGTTTTGTGGGCATTGAACTCGACCAAGTTCTCGGCACCCCATTGGGAAATACTGTCGAGGTTTCGTTCGAGTTCACCCACGAGATGTCGTCTCTCCTCCTATATCACAGATCGCCTCGCCGTCGGACGAACCGAGTAACTCCCGTGCAATGTACTGTCATCTGCATAGCAATGGATGTTCCCGAGGGAAAGCATATCATTGATATGCAGAAGAAAGAGAGTTGGTGACAGTACGGACCCCTGCGTTACCCCGGCATTCACTTGCAAGAAGCGAGAAGCCTGGCCATCGCAGAGGACCCGCACTCGGCGCTCGTTTAAAAAACTGGCAATCCAGCTGCACAGTTGAGTTGCCAGGCTAATAGCCAAGGACTCGCCGAACTTTTCCATAGCCTCACCCCATACATGCGTGACGAATGCTAGCAGGTCACCCGTTGATCGTTTTGGCCTGAAGCCATATCATCATTGATTAGCGAGTGATCCTCCAGGTATCGCATGAGGTGCTTATTGATAAGAAAAAATAAATCAGTTCTGTAGTTCAACGAAACAAAACATAAATATTCGTAATATTAGTCTACAACGTAATATTAGTAACATTAGTCGACACTTAACTCGGATCAGTTAAATTATGTACCTTTTTTTCGAAAATTATCGCATCGCACCATATCGAATCGCAGTCATCATCCATAGCAGGTATCCATATAAAACATAGCTTAGTTGTATACGTTTCCACCAGTGTGCTGTGCTATGTGGAATGAATATGATTGATGGATAACAAAATCATCCTGAGCAACATAGCACAACACATCTCTGGTGGAAAACCACCCTTAAAGTCCTATCAAAGACAACCTTATCTGTAAAGAACTAATTTTTTGGACTGGTTATTATGTAATAGTAGTACTTTACTCACTAATGAAATTGGTGGACTAAGACTTACATGACTAAATTTAATTAAGCGTTACAAGTTAGGGATAATGTATAAATGCAAAACCGAATGATCTAACTAAGCAACTTTACTATTTGTAAAGTTCTTTTAGGTCTTTTATTTGTTTTTTTTTAGTAATTAATAGCAAATGGAGAAATACGAGTAATTAGTCTTCCCCTTAGACTTGCAATACAATCTACCTGAAGAATAAAATGAATCGCTGTTCGTTTGTCTCTAAAACTCGAGAATAGCTGGACGGATTTGGTCTTAAAATATTCCTAGAAGTTCATGGGAGATTTAAAAGGTATTTTTTAATTTACTTAATCAGATAAATTTGATAAATCTGTTAAAGCTTTCTAGAGTTTATTTTCAATCTGAACCCAATTTGTAGTAATTTCACACAGTCGATGGTTGAAGATTAACAAGATACCTTCGTTCGGCGTTGAAGAGAATGTACGGCGGAAAACGTGACTTGAATTTCGATTGATACCAAACCGTCAGTCACTTCAACTAACTTTTCCAATATATTCGTTAGTACATTATCTCTTTTTATTACTTTTAACCCAAATTTGTTACATAGAACAGCAATGGGAGTGAATAAGTATGTACTTACAAAGCCGCTTTTTACTACTGTCTTAAATTTTATAGTTTCTTTTGTGGTCGGTTGAATACTAAATGTGCTTCGTTTGGTAGCATTATTAGGTTTTTACATGGCTACCTGCTAAAGTTATTACTTCTGATATTATCATTTTATTAAATTTATTTACCTTCAATTAAGTTAGTATTGACAAGAAAGAAAGAAAGAAAGAAGGCAACACAAAGGCGCTAAAGGCTGCAAAAGGCAGAAGCTCAATGTCGCCCAAAGAGCAATGGAAAGTGGTATGCTCGGAGTGTCATTTCGCCATCAAATTTGTAACGATGAGATCAGAAGGAGGTCACCGACATAGCCAAAAGAGTCGGCATTGACAGATTGACGACATTGTAGAGGTCCGAATGCTGTGGCGTTCGTTGTGGGAGGTCTATGTCCAATAGTGGGTGTCAATCGGCTGAAATTATGTTAAAGAGGAAATAAGTTTTTTATTGTGTTTCAACTTCTAGCAAGTAGGTACTATTCCCTATTATGTTCGTCTAGACCAAAAATTGACTTGTAAAATGAAAGTCTATATTTTACTTAACACCCAAACAGGGAAGAAATTAAATATGGATAGTAAACACCATTTTAATTTCAGTTTTAGTCTTTGAGATTAAATCCTATATCACAGATCGCCTCGCCGTCGGACGAACCGAGTAACTCCCGTGCAATGTACTGTCATCTGCATAGCAATGGATGTTCCCGAGGGAAAGCATATCATTGATATGCAGAAGAAAGAGAGTTGGTGACAGTACGGACCCCTGCGTTACCCCGGCATTCACTTGCAAGAAGCGAGAAGCCTGGCCATCGCAGAGGACCCGCACTCGGCGCTCGTTTAAAAAACTGGCAATCCAGCTGCACAGTTGAGTTGCCAGGCTAATAGCCAAGGACTCGCCGAACTTTTCCATAGCCTCACCCCATACATGCGTGACGAATGCTAGCAGGTCACCCGTTGATCGTTTTGGCCTGAAGCCATATCATCATTGATTAGCGAGTGATCCTCCAGGTATCGCATGAGGTGCTTATTGATAAGAAAAAATAAATCAGTTCTGTAGTTCAACGAAACAAAACATAAATATTCGTAATATTAGTCTACAACGTAATATTAGTAACATTAGTCGACACTTAACTCGGATCAGTTAAATTATGTACCTTTTTTTCGAAAATTATCGCATCGCACCATATCGAATCGCAGTCATCATCCATAGCAGGTATCCATATAAAACATAGCTTAGTTGTATACGTTTCCACCAGTGTGCTGTGCTATGTGGAATGAATATGATTGATGGATAACAAAATCATCCTGAGCAACATAGCACAACACATCTCTGGTGGAAAACCACCCTTAAAGTCCTATCAAAGACAACCTTATCTGTAAAGAACTAATTTTTTGGACTGGTTATTATGTAATAGTAGTACTTTACTCACTAATGAAATTGGTGGACTAAGACTTACATGACTAAATTTAATTAAGCGTTACAAGTTAGGGATAATGTATAAATGCAAAACCGAATGATCTAACTAAGCAACTTTACTATTTGTAAAGTTCTTTTAGGTCTTTTATTTGTTTTTTTTTAGTAATTAATAGCAAATGGAGAAATACGAGTAATTAGTCTTCCCCTTAGACTTGCAATACAATCTACCTGAAGAATAAAATGAATCGCTGTTCGTTTGTCTCTAAAACTCGAGAATAGCTGGACGGATTTGGTCTTAAAATATTCCTAGAAGTTCATGGGAGATTTAAAAGGTATTTTTTAATTTACTTAATCAGATAAATTTGATAAATCTGTTAAAGCTTTCTAGAGTTTATTTTCAATCTGAACCCAATTTGTAGTAATTTCACACAGTCGATGGTTGAAGATTAACAAGATACCTTCGTTCGGCGTTGAAGAGAATGTACGGCGGAAAACGTGACTTGAATTTCGATTGATACCAAACCGTCAGTCACTTCAACTAACTTTTCCAATATATTCGTTAGTACATTATCTCTTTTTATTACTTTTAACCCAAATTTGTTACATAGAACAGCAATGGGAGTGAATAAGTATGTACTTACAAAGCCGCTTTTTACTACTGTCTTAAATTTTATAGTTTCTTTTGTGGTCGGTTGAATACTAAATGTGCTTCGTTTGGTAGCATTATTAGGTTTTTACATGGCTACCTGCTAAAGTTATTACTTCTGATATTATCATTTTATTAAATTTATTTACCTTCAATTAAGTTAGTATTGACAAGAAAGAAAGAAAGAAAGAAGGCAACACAAAGGCGCTAAAGGCTGCAAAAGGCAGAAGCTCAATGTCGCCCAAAGAGCAATGGAAAGTGGTATGCTCGGAGTGTCATTTCGCCATCAAATTTGTAACGATGAGATCAGAAGGAGGTCACCGACATAGCCAAAAGAGTCGGCATTGACAGATTGACGACATTGTAGAGGTCCGAATGCTGTGGCGTTCGTTGTGGGAGGTCTATGTCCAATAGTGGGTGTCAATCGGCTGAAATTATGTTAAAGAGGAAATAAGTTTTTTATTGTGTTTCAACTTCTAGCAAGTAGGTACTATTCCCTATTATGTTCGTCTAGACCAAAAATTGACTTGTAAAATGAAAGTCTATATTTTACTTAACACCCAAACAGGGAAGAAATTAAATATGGATAGTAAACACCATTTTAATTTCAGTTTTAGTCTTTGAGATTAAATTTTACACCCTTGGGGCGCAAAGGCGTGACATTTTTCTTTCCCGTTTGACATTAACGGCCCTAATTTCTTTCGCACGACGTGTTTTGTAAAGGATTACATCTATTACTTAACCCTTACTTGCTGTAATTAGCTTAACATAGAGGATTAAAATCTAAATTACGTTAAAAAGTTAAATGAAGTAAAACAGGCTTTAGTTAAGGTTCATGAAATGCCAATTTTTATCTACTTACAAATAACAGCTTCAATATAGTAATATTATATAATTATGCTATAACTGTTACGAAGGGCTCGTCGTCTAGTGGTAACCGACAATGTTAACACATTGCAAAGGTTAAGCAACATCTAGGCAGGCCAGTCTTAGGATGGGTGACCATTTCTTAAGACATTGAGATCCCTCCGGTTGGCACACAAACATCTATGGCAGTCCTTATGGGTAGTTGCAACCCTAATAAAAAAAAAAGATAATCCAATCGGTCTAACTACAGAACTTCGATATTGCCCATGGGTTGTGAAGGTCAGGTGGTAGTGTCGCTTCACGGAAAATATCGAAGTTCAGCCGAATCGCAGTTAGACTGAAAAGCCGACCCAAACTGCGTTGGGGAAAGGCTCGGTGGATGATGATTAATGTTGTAAAATGGCTAAATAAGGTACCTTGATGATTGAAGTATAATCTGAACAAGTGTTTTTAACTCTGAAATAATGCTCGACTTCAAGTCCATTATTAGTCGAAACTTTTTTAATGTCTGGTCTTTGTCTATTTGAAGGATATAGTTCCCTTTGAACGGAATATAAGAAGCTGACCCAATTAAAACTTCCAACATCCATATCCATCCATACAGATTAATCCATTCCTCCAAGCAGATAAATAAAACCACTGGCCCACTGGAAGAGATTTCTTAGAAATAAGTGGTGCCTTAGTACTAAAACTCTATCCTGCTGTTCCTATCTCGCTCTTCCTTATTGTGTGTACATAAATAAATAAAATTGAAGTGTCTGTGTGTAATTTCAAATTAACAGCGTTTACTTAAATGCATTTGAAAGTAAATACTACACTTACATAAAATTTGTCTGTCTATCTGTTTGTTCTCGATAATCTCTGGAACTGCTGAACTGATTTTAACGAGACTTTCACAGGCAGATAGCTGATGTTACAAGGTATAATATAAGCTACTTTATCCCAGGAATGTGTTCCCGCGGGAATTGGGAACCATATAACTATTACACTCGGGATATAAATATGATAGTTCTTTGCAATAACGCGAAAACCATGAACAGATTTGAAAGTTGACTCATAGATTGACCATTATTTCTTAGAATGAGATAACCATATCACGCATTTGTCACGGCATTAGAGTAGATAAACAATTTGTTCAAGCAAATTTGTAAGTTCGATTTCAATAAACACGAAATCCTCTGTGTTTATTGTTTGAGAGTAATACCCATGGGCACTTTACATAACCTGATTGATCCCTGACCTTACTATATTGTTGCAGAAACCTAAATAAAGAAAACATTTCTATTTAAGTCTTGTCCTCGACTTAGCATAATAGGGTTCGCATTTGTAGGGCTTCAGTTTTGCATGTAGCATGTAAAAATACTGTTATTGAAATCCAATACACTTCTGGCTGGAATATATTAATAGATTGGTGATAGCTTCCTATGGTTTTTGAAGTGAAACTTCTTTACGCACGCTTGACTTGGGAGTAAGATGGTGAATGCCTGACGAGAGCGTGACGAAAGTGTGACCAGACGAGGCGAACGAAAGTTAAGAGATATAAGTTAGTGATGATAGAAATTTATACCATCCGTAATAGTTTTCCTTTAAAGTTCATATAATGAACTACCACCATGATTTTTTATTCAGGTTCTCCACGCCAGTAGTTAAGATTTTAGAGAGGGGGGTATCCCCCGTGAAAATATGCTCTTCAAAGCTAACTATCTCGCAAACGGATACTTAAATCAAAAAATAATTTTAGCAACCTTACAATGAATTTAAAAGATCTATCATAATGATATCATATGATATCATAATGATACCCCACACGATGGAGTAGACGCGAGAAAAATATACCATCCCCACTTTACGTGTATGAGAGGTACCCCAAAACAAAACATTTAAAAAAAAAAATTTTAGCACTTTGTTGGCGTAATAAATATACATATCCATGCAAAATTTCATGTTTCTAGCACTAAACGTTTGGGAGCAAAGCCGTAGAGGGACGGACGGACGGACGGACATGATGAAACTACAAGGGTTCCGAAACAGTTTTACGGAATCCTAATAACTATATAAAATGCAAGAACATTAATGTTTTTACCTGCAATGTTCTTTTAGAGTATAGTAAAAATAAAACTGTTAACCAAGAATTTGTTTTACTTGAACTATTTGAGTAAAAGAAATCTCACAAATAAGAACAGAATAGTTCTTTGCACTGTTGAAGTTATTTTAGCAATACAAAATTACATCTTTATCCCTTAAGGGCTTAAGTTTACTGTCTATCAAATAGGTATATTTAAATACCTATTTGATAGACAGTAAACTTTTTTTATTTTTTTTATTCCGCGTCCCAAGGCTAGACTGTAACCTAGTCACAGATACATTATTAATAGTTACCGGAACCGGAATCAGAGAAGAAACTAAAATAGTTTCGGCCAACTTGTCAAACCGACAGTGAGGTCAATACTTTTTGGGTTTGACCTAAAATCCTCACCTAAATTTAGAATACGGGCATGATGACAAAGCTCTGATTGTTTATTTATATATCTGTACTAATATTGTAGGTACCTAAATAGTAAAGGTTTGTATGTTTATAACGGATTAGATGATTACCGTGGCTCAATTTCTAAAATATTTTACTCTGTACCTCTTTTTTTTTTTTTTTTTTTAATTCCGCGGCCCAAGGCCGCGGCCGCTCTAACGTCCGTTGCCGGGCGTCTCTGGTTACTAGCAGAGGGTATGTCCAGTGGCGCCCGGTGGACTTTGACCACCCCTGTGGTCTCTGCTGGTGTTGGGTCGGGACGAGAATTCCGCGTCATTGGGGTAGGGTTTTATCCCGCGTCAGTGAGTGAATCTGGTTGCGTGCTATGGAGCAAAGGCCCCGCAGCACGCAACCCTTCTAGCCTGCTTCTGTAAGGACGGCGGGTGGCGATCCCGCCGTCCTCAGGCCCCGATCATGGAGGTCGATAGTCTTGGGCGTAGTCGCGTAGTCTGGGGCGGCCTGGCCGCCGACTACGGAACTCGGCGGGGAGGGTACGCTCCCTCTCCCTCCCGGCCGCCTCCTTCGCGAGCATGACTTGCTCGCAGAAGGAAACGGCCGCGTTCCACCTACTCCCGCTGGAGACCATGGCTTGAAGCATGGTCTCCAGCGAGAGGGTATCCACGCCCAGACCCACTACGAGGTCCCGGCGCTGACTCGCCCACGCTGAGCACTCCACCAACGTGTGGAGTGCGGTGTCGTCGTCGGAAACCTCGCAGTGTTGACACCGGGGTGTGACCTCACGATGCATGCGAAACAGATAGCTACCGAAGCATCCATGCCCGGCAACGATCTGCGTCGCACGGTACGTGAGGTCACCATGCTGTCTCTGCAGCCAATCGTCCATGATCGGTCTCACCGCCGCAATGGTGGTGGTACCCCACTTGGGTTGCTCAAGTACTCTGTACCTCTATAGAAAAAAAAAAAAAAAAAAAAAAACAAAACCCTTATAGGATTCTTTTGTTTTCCGGCTGTCTGTATGTCTGTCAAGTCCCTTTTTCTCAAGAACGCGTAGAGTTAACAAGCTAAAATTTATAACAAATACTCAGATCTACTGTCCCTTGAAGCTGTAAAAAAATCAAACTTCTAACCCAACGCAATCAAAAGATACAGCCGTTTATGCTGCAAATGTTCGACATTCGCAAGGGAATCAAAATCCTACAGTGTACTTCCCGTGAACTCAGAATCCTGAAATTTGGTACGAAGACGGCTTAATGCACAAATAAAGCAAAAATTTCGAATAACATACCTACTTTTTTAGGTTTGTATACCCTCGATGTACGATTTCAACATGCACTTGACCGGTTTTTTCATAAAAACCCGCCCAAACTCGTAAGTATAACCCGGCAAAACTGATACCTACCTATGTAATAAAAAGAGGGTCAAAAGAATTGAATTTACCAAACACCTTCAAGAAATAAAAATTCTGTCCTTTAACAATATCAAAGTACTAAAACTATTATGAAAACTTTGCACTAACATTTTATCAGTTCATTTTACAGACTCTTATTTTTGTCCAGGAATGAAATATTCAGAATGCTTTTGCCGTGCCGCGAAATATTTTATAGTACTCGTATATAATACAATAATTTATTTCCCTCTCTGACAGTCGTACTTTTGGGTTTTTCCACTAAAATTTGTAAACGAAATGCAGTAAAACCAAACATAGGTAAAAAAATACATCATGTAATCACGCCTATATTCCGCAAACACATTTACATTTTGCCAGCAGTTTTGTAATCCAGACCTAAATTAAACAAAAGTTCGACCTACTAATTTAAATATAGATGAAATCCTATGGAGCTCAGAATAGGATGTCACAAGAAGGATGTTGGTGTCAATGATGATTACATAGTTAAGGATACAAAACAAACCAAAAAATAATAATAAAACAATTGACTGAAAGGCTCCCAGAATGCTGCTGCGGCTGGCGGGCCACGTTGAATGGAAATATTTTGATTTTTTTTTGACATTCAAAAGTAATTCCATAACAATCACATTTTACATCCTAAAATCAATTCACTTACAAGTAGACATCGATAACCGCCCACTCACTTAAAGTATCCTGTTAAACCTTCGCCCACAACAAGTCATAGGCCCGACCAAAGTAATTCACCTTTTATGTCCCTTTGAAATTCAATAGGTGACAGTTAGACGATGAGATTTTCACTTTAGCTTATATTAAGTAATGCCACACCCTCTAAGGCGGGGCAGTAGGCAACAATAGGCCCGGAATGAATAAATTTCACTAATGTCAGATGCCAGACTTGTCTATATTATTATAGTGTTCCTTTATGTCATCTTTCGTTTGCCTTAGTGTTAATATCTGGTTATTTCTAGACTAAATTATGACTTGAGTCAGTTTCGTTCTATTTTTGGGAAAACGAATATTCCAATGTACCTTCCTCCGATCAGCAAGTTGACTGAGGCACTACGGCCAACTGATAAAATAGGACAACAGTATAGTATTTATTATAGGTATATAAAACAAAGTCGGATGACTTTAAACATTTATAACTCGACAACGGCTGTACCGTTTTACATAGTTTTGTTGTATTTTCCTTTATCCCAAATAGCAGAAAACCTAAAACATTACCAAATTGACGAGAATTTATCTCCATATAGAACACAATAAGTAAGTATTTTGTTTGATTTGATTAATGCAGAAGAGTCTTAGGAGATTATTCAATTCTAGTATTCGAGACGTTAGAGAGAGAGATCTATTAACACATAAAACACAAAGACAAACGCTCTCTTCCTCAAGGAGCAAACAGAGGCATTGGGTAATACACGACTCATTTGATTTGTTTGTTACCATCAGAGCAGCAGTTACATACTTAATACTTATAATTGAATCAATACAAAATATTGCTAAATAACACCTACATAGAAATAAAAACTCTATTTTCTCAGCATGAAAAGATAATGGTATAACACAAATGTATCTATAAAAATACATAGATCTACCTATACTTGTAGTATCGGGGTCACCACTCATCGCGTCAGTCATATGAATGTATGAGTTAATGCCATATTCTATTGTATTCTCCGCACAATAACGCCACACTTTATATTGGATTTATGAGTGACGTAAGATTGAGTAGTTAGTCAGAGGTTTTGTATTTGTAGTTCTTAATGTATTGCATAGTAGCGGACGCTTGTGGCTTCACCCGCTTGTCAAGTTATGGTACACAAAACCTTCCTCAAGAACCACTCTATCCTTGGTGAAAACCGCATCAAAATTCGTTGCGTAGTTTTAAAGATCTAAGCCTACTTAGGGAACGAGCGACTTCGTTTTACACTTAACTAGCGGACGCCCGCGGCTTCGCCCGTTTGAAAAATTTTGTACACAAAAACCTACCTCGAGAACTATTCTATCCATTGGTCAAAACCGCATCAAAATCCATTGAATAGATTTAAAGATCGATCGATCGAAGAGATAATAAGGTAGTGATTACGATTCGAGTACAATCCCGCGTGCTTCCCGTGCTTTTCCCAAACGGTTAGTGCTAGAAACATGAATGTTTATATGGATATGTATAAATATTGGATAGAAACAGGCGTTACTTGGCGAAAATCCATGACAAAACAATGGTAAGTAAAATGTTTTAAGAAAAAACTTTTTAAATTATATAATAGCATTAATTTTTCGCAGAATCAAAAAGACAACAAAACGTCGACAATTGTTTCTGTTGCTGTTCTCTCTGAGACAGTCTTGATAATGCCTCGTTTAGAGGCGAAACAATTGTCGACGTTTTGTTGTCTTTTTGATTCTGCGAAAAATTAATGCTATTATATAATTTAAAAAGTTTTTTCTTAAAACATTTTACTTACCATTGTTATGGATATGTATATTTACTACGCCAACAAAGTGCGTGTGTGTGCTGTGTAAAATAAAATTCATAAAAATATTTTTTTTTGGATTACCTCCCTTTGGTATTATTTTTCGCGTCTATTTTGTATCATTAGATAGGTTTTTTAAAATCATTCTGAGGTATACATTTATTTACAATAAGAATTACAATATACAAAATAAACATAGGTAATTATAGACTAAAAATATTTACATAACAAAATATCGTTTAAAAAATCCTCCGTGTCATTGCCGACTGGGAAGGTTCCCAGAATGCTGGCTGTGTTGCCACGTTGGATGGCAATACTTATTCTGTGGGCCAGAAAATAGCCAGCCTTCTGGTCCTGAGAAGCATCGATTAGACGTTTAGCAATGTCTCTATAAAGGCGGCGAGCACTCGGACCCCATGACCCCAGTGTCTCAACCCCAAACGGCTCAAATATGTAATCACCTGCTAGTTTACGCCGTTTAAACTATACTAGATAATCTTATTTAAGATACGTCGTTTGGGTCCCAGGTATAAGTATTACATTCGCTACTGTAAAATACGGCTTTTTAAAAATAAATATCATAAAATATATATTTTTAAATATATAACGTGCAGTGAACGGAGAAGGGTTGGGCTATACTGAGCGGAGGCACGCAATAATCAATAACTTTGACACATTATGACACACAACTCTCCTTCCTTACGTAGCGTAAAAATATGTTCTAGAATATTCTATGAACTAAACGAGAACGTTCACCCAATCGCCTTTAGGACAGGCGTCCCTCCTCAGACGTGGGTCTACAGATAGGACTTGACTTTCGGTTCGAACTTTCGAATAAATCATTTACGATCGAGTGTCACGCCATTGGATATCATTTCTGTATTTTTTATATTTTTATTTTATATTTGGTTCGCCAAATTGACGCCACCCGCCTGGTGGTCACGACTTCTAGCGATTGTGGGCCACTCTCACAGCACGCAATACTATAGAGAGTGGCCCTCAACTTGACGACCTACTGATCTGCCTCTTCACGCTCCGCTTAAAGAACCCAGGATTATATGTGGGAGGAAACACGTGCACAGCCAGGGCGTTCCAGGCCACTATCGTTCGGCAGAGAAACGAACGTTTAAAACGTTCGGTTCTCGCGAACATGCTATCCACTGTGTGGGAGTGGCATCTCTGCCTAGCACGGGTTGTTCGGGATCGGAAGGAAGAGGGTGGGATCAGATTGAAGAGCTCTTCAGAACACTCGCCGTGGTAAATACGGTAGAATGCGGCCAAGGAAGCTATTGTTGGGCGCTGAGCTAGCGGCTCAAGGCTTCCCGTTATCTCCGGACAATCTATAATACAGATAGCCCGTCGCTGCATAGCGTCGAGAGCGTCCAGCAGATACTTCGCGGAGCCGTCCCAGAGGTGAGAGCAGTATTCGACGCAGGGTCTAATCTGAGTCTTGTACAGCAGACACCTCTGGTCCGGTGTAAAGAATCTCTTTACCTTATTCAGTATTCCTAGTTTCCTCGAAGCTAGCCCTATACATCTTTCGATGTAGTTTTTATTATTGAGCTCTCGACGAATTTGTATTGACTACGTCGGTGGCACAATGGTACTATGTACGGACTGCCACGCTCGAGGTCTCGGGTTCGATTCCCGGGTCTGGTGGATAATGTATAATTCTCTTTAGAATTTTACCCAGATAATTATTCCAGAGTCTGGAACTTGTGCCCGGTAAATGGCAATAGGCTCGCCCCCTATTACATGGGACCTAACATAGCTGGCGAGGTGTGGGTGTGTTTGCACACCTCTGCCTACCCCTTCGGGGAAAAAGGCGTGATGCTATGTTATATGTCTCTCGACGAATTTGTATTGGTAATTTGTAATTGGTGATTGTATTGACCATCATACACTTTTGCTAAAGTTACGTCGGTATGGTTTTGACAAAAAATCCTTAGAACTATTAGAATCTTACCAGACAGATAGGCTGCAGACTGTTCATGTGAACAACGTTAAGTCAAACGGGACTATCGTCAAAATAGGCGTATCTCAGGGATCAATTCTAGGACCTTTTCTCTTCTTGGTTTATGTTAATGACTTGCCTTGCATGATCGAGGCACAAGCTGGCATAGTAATTAATGTTCGCGGATGATATATCACTTATATTCAAAGTAAATCGGCATAGTACAGATGCGAATAATGTTAATAATATTTTAAATGATATTTCAAATTGGTTTTCTACAAACAACCTATTGTTGAATGCAGAAAAGACCAAATGCGTTAAATTTACAATGCCCAATGTCAGATAAGCAAACGTCCATATCGTGCTGGGTAGCCAAAGGTTAGAATTTGTAAATTACACTACCTTTTTAGGAATAATAATAGATTCTAAATTACAATGGGGTGACCATATCACCACTTTAGCTAATAAGCTTAGCTCTGCTGCATATGCTGTGAGACGGATTAGGCAGTTGACAGATGTAGCTACTGCTAGGCTAGTTTACTTTGGTTACTTCCATAGCTTGATGTCCTATGGAATACTACTTTGGGGAAATGCAGCAGATATAGAAACAATTTTTATATTACAAAAGAGGGCAGTCCGTGCCATTTATTGTTTAGGTAAGAGAGATTCTCTTAGGGAGCGATTGTAGCTTCCCAAATTATATTGGATAACATACTGTAAGTCAGGAAAAATATTTCTAGCTCTACTAAAGTAAGTGACGTTACATATAGAAATCTACGTAATAAAAATAAACTACTACCTCGGTCTTATCGGCTTAGCAAGGTTAGTCATTCTTTCAGGGGGGAAGGTATACGCTTTTGTAATAAATTGCCTGAATCGGTCCTTTGTATGCCCGACAATAATTTTAAAACCTTTATAAAGACCACTTTATGTCAAAAAGCATATTGTAAGACAGATGATTACCTTAACGATATAAGTGTCTGGCTTGAGCATGGTGCAGGCGCCTCCTAAAATGTCGTAATTGTAGCATATTTTGTACTTAGGTGACTACAATTTTTTTTTTTGCATTATACACGCTTATTGATTTTGACACGAGACCAATGTACATTCGTCCACATTTAGTCTTAAGAAAATTTGTAAATGTGTCAATTATTGAAAACGAGTGACCGAGACTTTTATTGCCAGGTTCTTTCTCTCGGTTCTACTTATTGCTTTGCGAATCTGGCAGTACATGTAAACATAGAAGCAATGATATTTTTTATTTTAAGTAATTACTGACGTTTGTAAGAGCCATTTAGTGACCAATACAAATAAATAAATCATTTCATTTCATTTCATGTAACTTACTGTATGATGATTACTTAGTATAACGACTACTTATACGTCTTGTTTCATTGGTTTTTCTAAGAAAAGCTAAAGAAAACAAAATAAAGATAATATTTATGGAATTCAAATACCAAAAAGGAATGGTAGGAATGGCACAAGAGATTCACGTAATAAATATTTATGGCAGGTGGAGTACCAAGTTGGCACAACAGCTTCGAAATACTGTATAGAATGGTCGATTGAGACTAGGTCGACAAATTGACGCCACTCGCCTGATGGTAAGCTGAGGCGACGTCTGGCAATTGAGGGCGACTCTCACAGTACACAGGAATACTATAGAGAGTGGCCCTCAACTTGACGACCCTGTAATGTGCCTCTTCACGCTTCGCTTAAAGAGCCCAGGGTTATATGTAGGAGGAAACACGTGCGCAGGCAGGGCGTTCCAAGCCACCATCGTTCGGCAGAGAAACGATCGTTTAAAACGCTCGGTTCTCGCGAAGACGGTTTCCACGGTATGAGGGTGACATCTCTGCCCGGCACGCGTTGTTCGGGATCGGAAGGGAGAGGGTGGGATCAGGTTGAAGAGCTCTTCAGAACACTCACCGTGGTAAATACGGTAAAACGCGGCCAAGGAAGCAATTGTTCGGCGCTGGGCTAGCGGCTCAAGGCTTCCCGTTACCTCCGGACAGTCTATAATGCGAACAGCGCGTCGCTGCATAGCGTCGAGTGCGTCCAGCAAATACTTCGCGGAGCCGTCCCAGAGGTGAGAGCAGTATTCAACGCAGTGTCTAATCTGCGTTTTGTACAGCAGACACCTCTGGTGCGGTGTAAAGAATCGCTTTACCTTGTTCAGTATTCCTAGTTTCCGCGAAGCTAGCCCAATACATCTCTCAATGTATTTTGTGTTATTGAGCTCTCGACGAACGTCTATGCCAAGGATGTCTAGATTGTCCTTCATTGGTAATATTGCATTCTGAAGAGTGGGTAGGGGAAGGAAAGGGGATTTTTTCGCAGTAAATGCACACGCCTGTGTTTTGTGGGCATTGAACTCGACCAAGTTCTCGGCACCCCATTGGGAGATACTGTCGAGGTTTCGGTCGAGATCACCCACGAGATGTCGTCTCTCCTCCTCTATCACAGATCGCCCCGCCGTCGGACGAACCGAGTAACTCCCGTGCAATGTACTGTCATCTGCATAGCAATGAATGTTCCCGAGGGAAAGCATATCATTGATATGCAGAAGAAAGAGAGTTGGTGACAGTACGGACCCCTGCGGTACCCCGGCATTCACTTGCAAAAAGCGAGAAGCCTGGCCATCGCAGAGGACCCGCACTCGGCGCTCGTTTAAAAAACTGGCAATCCAGCGGCACAGTTGAGGAGGTAGACCATATGCCGGAAGCTTGGAAAGGAGCGAAGCATGCCAGACCCTATCGAAAGCTTTGGCGATGTCCAGGCTAATAGCCAAGGACTCGCCAAACTTTTCCATAGTCTCACCCCATACATGCGTGACGAATGCCAGGAGGTCACCCGTTGATCGTTTTGGCCTGAAGCCATATTGCCCATCATTGATTAGCGAGTGATCCTCCAGGTATCGCATGAGCTGCTTATTAATAAGAAGCTCGAGCACCTTGCAAATGACTGAGGTGACAGCTATGGGTCGATAGTTGCCTGGATCGGATCGATCCCCTTTCTTGGGGATCGGTTGTACGTTCGCCTCCTTCCAGGCCTCCGGCACGAGGCCTGTAGAGTATGACAGGCGGTACAGACGCGTTAATACTGGAGACAACTCAGCAGCACATTTTCGTAGCACCACCGCCGGAATGCCATCAGGGCCACTGGCTTTCCGCGTGTCGAGTGACTGCAGCACTGCCCGTACATCACATTGCCTGATAACAATATCAGGCATAGTGTGGCCACAGTTGGCGATGGCGGGGGGCTGCAGGCCACGGTCATCGACCCGGGAATTAGCCGCAAAGAGGTCTGCGAGCATGTCCGCCTTCTCTTGGGCTTTGTGAGCCAGTGATCCATCAGGAAAACGCAGTGGTGGCAGCGAGGGTTGACAAAAATTTGACTGTACGGCTTTGGCCAGTTGCCAGTATCCACGGCTGCCCGTGGGATGGGATGTGAGCTCCTGACCAAGCCGCGCGACGCGCTGGGCATCCGCTCTCTTGAAGGCCCTCTTGCTGAACCTAGTGGCCCGATTTTACGCTGCTTTGAGGCGGTTCACGTTCGGGTCACGTGCCGCCCGAGCCCTGACCCAGGCGCGATATGCCGACTGTTTTTTCTGGACAGTCTCGGCACATTCACGCCCGAACCAGGGGCGAGCTTTGCGGATGCTGGCGACATCAGTGAAAGGGATATAATATTCTATCCCTAGACTGATCTCGCCAGCAATGGCAGCAGCGCTATCCGAAGGCGCCTTCCCTACAAAGCAGCGCTGGCTCCACGGGATGGACGCAAAGTAATCGCGGAGACCGTCCCAGTCTGCCGACGAGTAGTGCCATAGTCGTCGAGTCATTTGTTCAGCACGAGCAGGCGGTGGCACTTGGAAGCTGGCGTGCACCACACAGTGGTCGGATGTGCCCAGTGGGGCGCGTACCGACACACTGTACTCGGCTGGACGACTCGTCAGCAGTAGATCCAGCAAGGCGGGCGTGTGGTCTGACCTGTCAGGTATCCGGGTGATCCCCCGTACCATCTGGGTCAGCCCGTGGGAGAGAGCGAATGCATGGGCGGTTCGTCCCGCATGATCGGTCCTAAGGGACCCCAGCCACTCAACGTGATGACCGTTAAAGTCCCCCAGGAAAACCAGGTCAGCGTTCGGGAACCGCACCTGCGCATCGTCAGCCATCTCGCTGAGGTATTCGAAAAGCCTTGTTGTCCCAGTGTCCCCTGTGTGGGAGCGGTAGACGCACACGTAGATCTGGCTCATGGAGCCATGATCCACGTGCAGCCAAAGGACGGAGTAGGAGGGGTTCTCCAGACAGCGCAACCGGCGGCAGCAAACATCCGCCCTAACGAACACGCACACCCCGGCTTTATCGCGGAATTGTTCTTCAATGATATAGCCCGGGTAACAGAGGTACGACGTGTCGTCAGGGCGGCGTATCTGTGTCTCCGTTAGGAACATCACAGAAGGCCGTGCCGACTCCAGGTGATGGTGGACGGTATCGAGGTTTGCATGGAGTCCGCGGATATTCGCGAACTCCACCTCAAACGAAGTCAACTTTGTGGGGTTTCTAGGGGCCGCTGTGTACCGTCTATTCTCTTGTTGCACAGTCATTTTGAAATATGGGGAAGCGTGAAGACAGGGCGATATTTGGTGCGGCAGTAAGTGACAAAGTGCAGAGGCTAGCTTCGTCTAGAACCGTGTGGTTAGGTCGGAGCCGACCCGCCGGACGGAAGGGCTCCCAAACCCCCCTGATGCAAGGCCGCCGCTACCCCACACCGGTTACCACCCGGAGCGGCGACCCCACAACAGGATTATGCGCAACATGTGGGGCAGCCTACTGGGGTGGTTGGTCCCAGGCGGGCCCCATGACTATGTTGCGGGCGGCCGCGGCAACGCCGTTGCTAAGGGTCTCCCTGGCCGGCGAATCGACCCACATCACCCACACTAGACTCAGCTTCGCCCCCACTGGACCCCTGCCTGCCGCACCATACACCGCCCCGGGCCCGGCAGTGCAGCTGCTGAACCCCTAACGCAACCCAGCCTGGGCTGGGTTACTTGGGGGGCTTTAGCACAGCTGCACGGTGGTACCCCCCCGGACCAACACTGTTGTACCACCTGGTATCCACGTAGGGGCCAAAGCCACCACATGGGTACCGTAATATACGAACCTCGTCCGTTAATCAGCAGGTGCGCCACTAGCAGGTGAGGTCGCTGGGGCCCGATAGATGTAAGAAGGGCCCCTTTGCACCCAAAAGACTGAGACTTTGCGAGTTTGGCGAAAGATTTAGATAAGAGACGCAGTAGAAATTCTAGTTTGCCAATCGGTAATTTGGTTTTCCTTGTCGTCTCCTCTATCTAAGAATCTCAACTTAAGTACCTTTCGCAAGATCGATAGATCTGGTAATAATGTTTGTGGACCTTTAGATTTATTAATAACTAGCGGACACCTTTGCCGGTTTGACAAATGTTATACTAACAAAGTCCTTCCTCAAGAAACACTCTATCCATTGGTGTAAACCGCATTCAAATCCTTTACGTAGTTTAAAAGATCTAAGGATACATAGGGAAAGCGACTTTGTTTTATTGACTGAGGGAGCGAAGCGACTGAAGTCTCCGTTTCAATTTGCAGACTGGGGAGAATTTCTTTCGTCTGTACCTCTACATCTACGGGTTCTGTCAGATCATGTTTAAGGCCGTATTTATCAACCGATTTGCATGAAACTTTACACACACACTCCTTGCTTAAAATGAATAACATTTGAATGATATTTTTTGGATTGGATGACAAATGAAAGAGTTATAAAGAAAATTTAAGAAGAAATTATCCAAACAAAGCCTCTCCCGAAGTCTACGGTTCACAGAACCGTATTGAAAATTATAATTAACAGAAATATAGTTTTATTACGCCGTTACTTCCTCTATAGTTTAGTAATATTTATTTCCTAATAGAATAACTGCCACTATTACGAAGCTGGGAGATGCTACTAAATAGTGTTAAAAAAATAAAATTTCAAAGCACTGGTGTTGGTTACATTTACAAAGCAAAACTTCCGATGAATCTTTATAAATATTGAAAGAACGTGTTTCTATTTCTATACACCGTAAAAGTGTGCTTCTTTTGCTGGGCTAAATACCGGGCCGCGGAATAAAAAAAAGAAACTACATAAATATTAAGATTTTTCTAAAAAAAATGTGTTTAATTTTAAGTATTTTTTTCAGTCTTATCGAAACGGAGTCCAAACGCACTTTAACAATCTGATTTTTAATTCAAATAATAGACCTTTTTACACACAATAATTTAATATAATAATAGTATGTACTCCTAAATTTTTAACGGTTGGTATTATTTTATGGTATATTTCTACAAGGTTGGTTGTCATTATTCGGTACTAGAGGGCTTTTATCTAAAGTCTAAGTTGGGCAGCGAAGCTTAAAATATCAAAACTTGCTAAGTCAAAGCTCGCGGTACTGAAATTTACTTGAGATGATATTTAGGATGTCTACATTAAGTTGCTCACGGTTTGTGAAATACCTACCTTTCATAATGAACTTGCTCACAATGTTTTAAGAGGGAGTATGGCTTTGAGTTAATCCTTAATTAATATTAGGTCTTTACCTATGAAATTGCCGTTTTGTATGAAAAAAATTAAACGAATTTTTTTTCATGTATTTTTTATTTGTATTAATCGAAGTAATCACCCATGCAACCAATGGATCTTTGCCAACGAAGCGGCAGTTTGTTGATGCCCTTCTTAAAGAAATCAGCTGGACGGGAGGCAACAAATTCTTCAAAGGCATTTTGTACTGCCTCTCGGGTATTGAATTTCTCTTCCGCCGAGTTCTTGCAACTTGGAGACCATCTGCTGTGCAGTATGAGGTCGCGTATTGTCGTGCAGGAGCAGCGGAGACGAGCGATTGACCAATGCTGGTTGGAGATGTGCCAGCTTCTCCATCATTGTGTTCAGTTCTTTACAGTACACATCTGCAGTAATGCTCACCCCGTTTGGTAGGAAGCTGTGATGAATCACACCGGCGCTAGACCACCAAACAGTGACTATCACTTTTCTAGGGGTAACTTTTCGTTTAGGGCATTGTTTATGTGCTGAACCAGGATCCAACCAAGTTGCTGAGCGCTTGCGGTTATCAAACAGAATCCATTTTTCATCGCAAGTAACAATGTGGTTCAAAATTCCTTCATTTGTGTGTCTGTTGAGCAATGCAAGGCATGTCTCGACGCGTACTTCGCGCTGGCGATCATTGAGTTCGTGGGGCACCCATTTGTCAAGCATTTTTACCTTGCCAATTTGACGCAAATAAACCAATATTGTTTTGACGCTAACGTCGAAAGCTGCTGCTAATTCAGCCGTAGATTGTGTATCATCGGCTTCCACAATCACCTGCGCACACTGAGAACATAAATGACACTATACAAAATTTTGGGAAATCGAGTTAGAGCGACATCTGAAATCTACAGACAAAACTACGTAATCTGTAAAGACCCTTTTTTTAATAGCTATCATAGATTTCGCTAGATGGCACCGCGTGTCACTTCATACTTCAAGGTTATGCGCTTGTTCATTAAGGAAAAACAGACACTAAGCCAGTTCGCGCCCAGTCATCGGCGTAGGGTAAGTGAAAAAATGACTTTATTCGTTTAGTGTCAGTTATACCGTAACAAACCATGTCACTTTTAAATTTTCTTAAATGTAAAAGTGGCATAATTTGTATAGTGCCGCTTATTACGTCAGATAATCAAGAAAATTGATATGAGCTATGTTAATAAAACGACATTATTCGTTTAGTGCCTTTTATGTCGTAACTTTTCGTGATATACTTGAGAATTATTTAATGAATAAGTGACGTATTTCGTATAGTGTCGTTTATTACATAAAATAATTCATAAAATTATTTGAGGTTATATCAATAAATGACACTATTCGTTTAATGCCATTTATTGTGTTAGAATATTTTGTTTTTTTTTAAATATGTTATTATATAAAGGGCTCTTTGTGTTTAGTGTCGGTCATTCGATTAAAATACGTTTGAAGTAATAATTATTTCTGAAAAAAAATTGACTTTTTTGTTGACTAGCTATTTTTTCAAGCAACTCTCAAGCTATTTTATTGAGTATTTACAAAGCTAAGACTAAGTTTTATGTATTATTTGTTTAAGGTACCTTGTTCATTGAAATTACTATGGAGTCATACAGAAACAGAGGAAAAAAATATTACAACTAGCTATGCAAAATATAATAATGAAAAACAAGAAAATCCAATTTCAACAACTTATAATGAACAGGGTTCCATCTCAATTTCACCTGAAAAGTCTTTGGATTCAAGTTTTATGAACCCCCAACCTTCAACGAGCAACTGTACTAATTTGTTACCTATAGAAAGAAGCGATGATGAAGATGGAGACTTCTCTCCCGCTTCAGATAATGATAAGACGTACGTACAATTACCACCACCTAAAAATAAACGCCGTAGTGCTAACTCTAGCTCGTCATCTTTTAGTTCGCCCTCAAATGCCCCAGCTACGTGACTTTGTTCTTCTAAAATAAAAACAACAAAAAGGAAACGCAGTAACTCTAACTCTAGCTCAAGCTCGTCGTCTTCTAGTTTGTCGTCTTCCTCATCGTCATCTTCGTCTTCATTCTCCTCGAGCACGTCATCCTCTTTGTCTTCCAACGTTAATATGAATGCAGGAGCAACAGTCAAGCCACCTGGCTCTGAAGAAATCACTTCCGGTTTATTAAATGAAAATATACAAGTCGTTGAAAACAATTTACAAGGTGTTGGCGAGCAAGCTCAAATAGTCGATGTTGATTTCGGCGAAAGTATTGTCAGCTACCAGTCTGAAACATTGCAGGTTGAAAATTACTTGGATCAAAATAATGAAAACATGCTTATACTTGATAACGCCCCTATTACTGTTCCAATTTCAGTTAATAGATCGAAGAAAAGAAAGAAGATGGAAAGAAAAAGCATGTTGGCAAAGAAATTAAGAGATTCTGGTAAAGAATACGTTTCTACTTCAAGAACAAAAAAGATTTTCCCAGCTAAAACAGTCAAACAAACTTGTGGACTTGGCTGTAAGTTGAAATGTCCAGAAAGGGTAACAGAAGAATATAGACGAAAACTGTTCGATAGTTACTGGGAAATGGCGTCAATTGAAAGACAAAGAGAATACATTGCTCGTAATATCAGCAATATAATTCCTAAGTACCAATACAAAAAAATTTATTCAAACAGAATGCCTAAAAATGCATTTCATTTTGAAATCAATGGTATTAAAACTAGAGTATGTAAATATTTCTTTAAAAACACTTTAGATATTACTGACAGATGCATCAGAACTGTTCTGCAGAAGAAATGCGAAGTAACTGGTATAATAGATGGAGAAAAAAGAGGAAAGCATAATAAGCATATAAGATTGGCAGATTCTTTAATTGATAGAGTAAAAAGTCATATAAATAGCATTCCACGTATCGAAAGTCATTATCTACGTCAACAAACTTCCAAAGAATTCATAGATGGAGGGAAGACCTTGATAGACCTATACAGAGACTACAAAAAGGATTGTGAAAGGGATGGGGTACCCTGGGTCTTGGAGCATGCTTATCGCAAAATTTTCAATGAAAATTTCAACATTAGTTTCTTCATACCCAAAAAAAAACAATGTGAACAATGCACAATTTATAATTTGGCTGTAGGTCTTGAAAAGGAAAATTTGAAGGAAGATTATGAGAGACATTTAAAAGAGAAAGAACAAAGCAGGAAGGAAAAAGCGTATGATAAAGAAAATCCGTCAGTTATTGTTGCATGCTACGACTTACAGGCTGTGATGACAGTTCCAAGAGGAGAAGTATCTACGTTTTACTACAAATCAAAAATAAATTGTTTAAACTTTACTATCTCAGAATTAAAATCAGACAAAACCGAACCAACCTAGTGATAATATTCTATTCTGATAATTGTTGTGGCCAGCAGAAGAACCAATTCATTATTGGCATGTACATTTACGCAGTAACAAATTTAAAAATTCGATCGATAACTCACAAGTTTCTTATAAGAGGTCACACACAAAACGAAGGAGATGCCGTACATTCAACTATAGAAAAAGAAATTAAAAAAACACTAAAATCTGGACCAATCTATGTTCCTTCCCATTACGTATGTGCCATAAGAAATGCAAAGAAACGAGGAACACCATACACCGTAAACGAAATGGGATACCGTGATTTTATTGACATAAAACAGCTGCCTGTCCCAAAATTGAACAGAAGTGTGTCAAGCTGTTAAGTTATCAGACATAAAAGTTATAAAAATTGAGAAAAATACTATCAATGAAACCAAAATATTGTACAAAACGTCGTATTTTCATGAGTTTGAAGAGATTAATGTGGCAAAACGAACAAGAAGCAACCTACCAGTACAACATGGACTTCAAGCACTTAAGCCCTTGTATGAGACCAAATTAAAAGTATCCGATAGGAAAATAAATGACATTAGGAGTCTCATAGATGCTGGCTTAATTCCTAATCACTACAGTTCCTACTATGATAGCATTTTAAACTAGATTTTAAGTATTGATCTCATAGTTAACTCATTTAGAAACACGTTAAGGTTGTGATATTAAAAGCAAAAGAAAGACTAAAATATCTTAAGATTTTTGAATAGGTTTCCGTATCATACTAGATTTATAACTTTGATTTTTTTTTAATAATGGTGTCAAGTTATACAGAGCTTTTATTAAAGATTTTGTAACTTTATTTAAAATGAGCAATTTTACAAGTTAATATTATTAGAAGGACTGATGTTGTTACTTACTATCTTAAATTTTATGTGACAGACAATTAAAAAACACTTTAAAATGTTGTCTGTTGATTAAGCAACTTTTGAATAGATTTTAGTTTTTTTTATTAGTTCTTAAAAATGTTTTATTACAAGTTTCTGTACAAGTTTTAGAAGGACTGTATTACAAAATGTTATTTAATTTCTTATAATATTAATTTTATGTGCCATAAATGTGTGATAGTTAAGAGTTTTGTAAAAGATTTTGTAGGGTTGCCTTTATTTTGTAAGTTGATGAAAAATGGAACGATTTTGTAAAGAAGCTATAAAGTAGCCAAATATATTTTTTTAATTATTCTTACATTAAATTGTTTCATTTTTGTCGATTTTTAAAAAGTATAGATGATTAATTCTAATTTTTTTACTGTCACAAAAGAACAAATACTTAATTATTTTGAAACAAAAATGGCACTATGCTGAACTTTTTTTTTAAATTAATAATATGACGTATCTACCTATTATATTAAAAATGATCTAGTAGATTCCGTTAGAGTAGAGACTAAACTAGTATTTAAAACAACAATGTAATATCTATTTGAATTCACGGAACTGTTACAGCAGTTATAAGATATATAAAAACTTTAAATCGCTCTACTGAAAAATTATGTTTTTTGTTTAGTGTCATTTATGTTCTCGGGGTGCGACCTTTAATTCGTCATTGTCGACCAAAGTCCAAACGGCAATTTCATAGGCCTAAGATTAATTAGGATTCACTCACAAACGTACCTACCAACTCAACTTTACCTTAACGTCATAATGAATAGATTCTTAACTACCTTTTTTAATAGTCAATTGTCACTTGAATGTACGTTCTACGTGACACCGTTACCCCAGAAGTACTGGGTTGCATTTCTGGGTCGAGTCAAATATTTGTATGATCTGCAAATATTTGTTTTGAAGTTTTGTTGTACCTATAGTATGTATTCATGGAAACTCTGCTTAGTTTGAGACTTGATGGCGTTGTGTCCATATTGTTCTAACATATTTAATTCTATTAATTTACTTATATCTATGCTAACATTATAAAAAGGAAATATTTGATTGTTTGTTGGTATGTTTTTTTGAATTGAATGGGCTCTTTTTTTTTTTTTTTTTTTTTTTTTTTAAATCCGCGTCCCGATGTCGCGGCCGCACCTACGTCCATTGCCGAGCGCCTCCGGTAGAGACTGAGAGAATTCCCGGTGGCGCCCGGCGGACCTTGGCCACCTGGGTGGCAACTGCGTGGTGGTCGGGTGTTACCCCGCATCTCTGGGGTCGGGTTTTATCCCGCGTCGGTGAGTGAAGGCGTGTATGGGGGGTGCAGCCCCACATCACGCTGCCCTTCTAGCCTGCTTCTGTAAGGACGGTGGGTTGCTAATCCATCGTCCTCAGGCCCCGATCATGGAGGTCGATGGTCCTGGGCGTAGTCACGTCTGCGGCGTCCTCGCCGCACACTTCGGAACTCAGCGGGGAGGGTACGCTCCCTCACCCTACCGGCCGCCTCCTTCACGAGCATTACCTGCTCGCAGAAGGAAACGGCAGCGTTCCACTGACTCCCGCTAGAGACCATGGCTCTTAGCATGGTCTCCAGCGAGAGCGTATCTACGCCCAGGCCCTCAACGAGGTCCCGGCGCTGACTCGTCCATGCTGAGCATTCCACCAACGTGTGGAATGCCGTGTCTACGCCGGAAGTCTCGCAGTGTTGACACGCGGGTGTGACCTCACGATGCATGCGAAACAGATACTCACCGAAGTTTTCGTGCCCGGTAATGATCTGTGTCGCACGATACGTGAGGCCACCGTGCTGCCTCTGCAGCCAGTCCTCCATGATCGGTCTCACCGCTCAATGGGCTCTGTAAATACTATACCGTTTTTGATTTTTTTTTCACTGATATGCTTCATTATTCTTGCTATCTCGGTAATGTGTTCCCACCCTGAACCGGGAACGAGAATACCATGCCACGCGAGCGGAGTCGCGGTTATCATATGCCTGATTATGATTTATAACATTAGTATTAGTATATCTACCTAATATATATATATTAATTTAAGTATACTAAAATAACAAGCAGCAATACACACATCAACCATACAAAGTAAAGTTCTAGGTGACTCCGCCTTCGTACACAATAGAGAAACAAATGACACACATTCAACACCAAACACACAACAATTAACACAAACACAAATCACACATTCTTCTGATACACAACCTGCACAACCATCGTCTAACACACGACCAATACAACATCCCTCTAATACACAAAATTCAACCCAATCATCAGGCACACAACAATCACACCGAACGCACAGAGGTAGGAAAAGAAGAAATAATAATACTTAGAATATCATACACTATATTTATTTGAATATAATATAATTAGATTTATATATGTACTTATATGACGCGGAGGAATTTTTTAAACGATATTTTATAATGTAAATATGTAGCATATAATTATGTGTTGTAGTATATAATTATGTATATTGTAATTTTTATTGTAAATAAATTTATCTTACGTATTATATTATACAGTGTAATTTGATACATATCAAATAAATAAACCATAAGTATTATGTAATTATATTATTATGTATTTATAACTTAACTAGACAAACAGCAGGGGAAATATGGATACCTTCATTTCAGTGGGTCGCAGGACGGCGTATCCGTTATACCGACAAATGTCGAGAAAAACATTCTGCCGCGATGCATCATTATACATCTTAATGGTACAGTCTTATATATTGATCGATATGTACCAACGTTACCTACTTCACTTGTCCCCTAAAATCCTAGTGATCCGTTGAGTATTTAGAGACTAACTAAATATTTTCACGGTAGAACAAATTTGTTAGGTTCCAGTTGTCTTACTTTAGGGACCAAGGTTAATATAGTTATAGTGACAGTTTTATTGGTACCCCAATAAATTAGATTAGGAAATTCCACAACGAGCGGCTTGAGAATTGGTCAGCAATTTACTGTCTAGCCTAGAACAAACTTTATTCACTATCAAATTGAAATTGAAATTTAATTTGATTATAGATATAAAGTCACAATGTTTTCCAAAAGGTAGGCAGATGTGTTTTATTAATATCAGTCATTTTGTGGGTCCCGTTTAAAGAGGGTGACGCTATTTCCAATTTCAGGAACTTTTTTTTAAATATTATAATGATATACAGAGTGTTACATAAGGGTTATATAAACCCGAAGACACCATCATCAGCTGGTCGACCAAAACCCGTTTCGATATGTGTTACGACCGTCAAACAAGAAAAAAAAATCATCCAAAAAAAAAACATTATTACCGAATAAAATACTCTTGTTTGAACAAGACTAGCTAAAATCAGCTGATTCGGTCATCGACATAAAGCAGGTAGCATAAATAATGCGCGCCTGTGAAAAACCTTCTTTCTCTCTCTCCTGGTAGGAACATTTTGTCTCTGTTCCGCATCAAGGTCTAACCTTTTTTTTTCTTGTTTGGCGGTCGACACATAATTATCAAAAGGCGTTCTGGGCGACCAGCTGATGTGGGTGTCTGCAGGTTGATATAACCCTTATGTAACATCCTGTATATCCTATAACTACTTAAATAAAACCACGATCATAACTATTATTATAAAATGTACAAAAGTCGGACCCTTTTTTTTAGTATTGGACATTCTCATACGACGTCATCTAGCCCAAATTAAGGTAATATAAGCTTGTGCTATGGGACCTAGCCGACTGATAAACATACTTACTTATTAAATACATGCATATTATACATAAAAATACCCAAACTCCGCAACAAACATTTGTGGATCACACAAATAATTTGATTCGACCTGGAATCGAACCTGGGTAGGTAAGGCATTCGCATACCTACTCATACCACTTCGCCACCGCCACCGAGGCAGTTAAATATAAGTAGATATGGTAGGTTTTAATTTAATACCAACTAATGTATAGGTGACCTACTTAATAAATCGTTCATGATTTCAGTTCAAAAACTAATTACCTGAAAAGTATGTTATCTTCCTAGATTTTACAGCACAACCGCTATGTTATAGCCGAACTAAGTCCGTTCCACGTTAGTCATATAATCTACTAAGTTATTGGCTACATCCGACTTGTATTTTGGTTGTGTTCGCTAAATTGCGTGTGTAAGTACACTATGGCAACCGCTGAATGTTGTCGTGATTTGGCTCAGTAGTGTGGACAACCTTGAAGGACTAGACTGGGCAATAACATTTCAAGCATCTCACATATGCAACAGACAGGGTTCCGTAGAAATATTCTCGGAACCCTTATAGTTTTGTCCGTCCGTCTTCGGCTTTCCGCCCAAACGGTTAGTGCTAGAAACATGAAAATTTGCATGAATGTATATTTCCTACGTATATTTCCTATGCCGACAAATTGCTAAAATAAAATTTTAGAAAAAAAAATTTTTGGGGTACCTTTCCTACACGTAAAGTGGAATGATATTTTTTTCTCACGTCTACTCCGTCGTGTAGGGTATCATTAGATAGGTTGAGAGGTTGTATTTTAAGTAAGTTGATTTTTTGATGAAAGAATCCATTTGTGAGATATTTAGCTTAGAAGAGCATGTTTTTGAAAAAACAGGGCTTCATTCCCCCTCTAAAATCTAAACGGCAGGCGTAAAGAACTTGAAAAAATTCATGATGGTACTCCATATAATGAATTTTGAACGAAACCTATAACGGATGGTATAACTCTGTTAGTTCAGGAGTTATAGTGACTTTTATTGGTAACTACGGAACCCTATCTTATGCGTGGCTCTTATGTTTTTTAAATCTTTGTTTGGCGACTTGGCTTTTTATCACTTTGGTTCACAAGAAAATAACGGCCTGTAAATAACGAAATGAAAATTAAGAGATAACTGTACGACTGTAGGCAATTAATTATATTTAATAAGTTATTCTAAGTGTTTTAAATGTAAACAGTTTATCATGTAAAATGTGAAAACGAGTATACTCCGTTATTTTATTTAACCTAAAACTGACTGGTTTAGTTTTATGGCATCCTCAGATGTTAGACAACCCAGGTTCAAGGTTAGCATTAACAAAAACAGAGGAAGTACGTACTTATCATCACACCCCAGCAGGATTAGGCAAAAGTGCATTAAACACCTACACATTGCCAGTAACTATGTTTTCAACACACTTGCTCATAAAGTGGCTCAATGGTCACCGCAATTAGGCACAGAATGACACCCATAATCAAACTGTGACTTTTTCATTGCTATAACTCACTAGTGAGTAATAGCAATAAATTGATGAAGATTTTTTTTTTAATTTTATTGGTTGAGTTGCTATGTTCTTAAAAAAGTTTTTATTCAAAAAAAAGATCGTGTTCAATAGAACAAATAAATTAATGTTCATATAGCTTGCTCATTTCATGCAACTTCTTATTTAAATAGATAATTTTAACTCGTATGTACGTGTTTTATAAATAAAAGTAATTGTTTCTCCAAATAAACTTTTGTTTTTGTTGTTATTTTATTCACAAGTGTGTTGAAAAACGTCTTATGATACACGTGTGTATTGATGATTACCGTCCTCGGCTCTCTTAAGACCCTCGCCTACGGCTCAGGTCTCAATGGCGCCTCGGCGGTAATCACCAATGTTACACACTAGTACCATAATGTACTATTATACCATTGCCCCTCGAAAAAGTGAACTTTATTCATCGATAACAGTGAATAAAACGCTCATTTACTCACAAGTGAATAATGACATTTGAATTTGGAACGAGCTTCAATAGACGAATTAAGTATACTACAAAAAAAAAAGAAAGCTGAACGTAACTACTGGCAGGCTGAATGAAGTTATTCCATTGACAAAAAAAACAAAAGGCATTGGTGTAAAAAACAAACACAACCCCCTATATCCCCGTGTCCCGAATGCTTGAAATGGCGATTTAAACAAAATCATAACCTCCCCCCCATAAGTCGAGAACCATACATTTCCTAGACTAGATATTTTACAGGACAGGTTACCTCCCCCCCTCCCCCCATCCCCATCCCCCCATCCCCATCAGACAATGTAGGTGTTGGAAACCTTTAACTTATTTTCTCGCAGTCAATGGTATTTTTTCTTTTTTTTTTAGTTCCGCGGCCTCAGGCCGCGGCCGCTCTAACGTCCGTTGCCGGGCGTCTCTGGTTACAAGCAAAACGTATTTCCAGTGGCGCCCGGCGGACTTTCACCACCTCTGTGGTCTCTGCGGGGGTTGGGTCGGGATGAGAATCCCGCGTCGTTGGGGTCGGGTTTTATCCCGGGTCAGTGAGTGAATCTGGTTGCGTGCTATGGGGCAAAGGCCCCGCAGCACGCAACCCTTCTAGCCTGCTTCTGTAAGGACGACGGGTGGCGATCCCGCCGTCCTCAGGCCCCGATCATGGAGGTCGATGGTCTTGGGCGTAGATGAGTCTGCGGCGCCCTCGCCGCTGACTACGGAACTCGGCGGGGAGGGTACGCTCCCTCTCCCTCTCGGCCGCCTCCTTCGCGAGCACGACTTGCTCGCAGAAGGACACGGCCGCGTTCCACCTACTCCCGCTGGAGACCATGGCTTGAAGCATGGTCTCCAGCGAGAGGGTATCCACGCCCAGACCCATTACGAGGTCCCGGCGCTGACTCGCCCACGCTGAGCACTCCACCAACGTGTGGAGTGCGGTGTCGTCGTCGGAAACCTCGCATTGTTGACACCGGGGTGTGACCTCACGACGGATGCGAAACAGATAGCTACCGAAGCATCCATGCCCGGTAACGATCTGCATCACACGATACGTGAGGTCACCATGCTGCCTCTGCAGCCAATCGTCCATGATCGGTCTCACCGCCGCGATGATGGTGGCACCCCACTTGGGTTGCTCAAGTCGCACCCTCCATGACTCCATGAGATCCTGTCGGAGTTGGGACCGCTCTGGGAACGGTCTGTTAAGGAGCGTTGAGTTGTTGGCCGTCAACCGCGCCGCCCATACGGGAGCCCCGTATAGGGCCATACTCCGCACGATCCCCAGGTACAGTCTCCTGCAGGAAGCGTTGGGTCCCTTTAGGTTGGGCATCAGTCGCGAAAGCGCGACCGATGCCTGTGTCACCTTGGGGACCAAACTTCGGAAATGTGGTCCGAAGTTCCATCGGCTATCAAGTACGATCCCTAGATACTTCATCGAGGGCTTCATGCCGATGCTAACGCCTCCCACTTTTATGCTGGAACCTTCAGGTGAACCGTTCCGAGGTCTGTGAAAACACAGAACCTCGGACTTGTGCAAGGCCATCTCCAGTCTCAGCCGCCGTATCCGACCCACGACTTGAGCAACACCCGTCGTGACCTTGAGTGCTGCCTCCTGGTACGTTGCATCCCGCGTCGACACGAGGGTTTCGTCGGCGTAGCACGTTACGCCGACGCCCTCAGGCAACGCACCCCGCAGCACCCAGTCGTAGCCGATGTTCCACAGAAGCGGACCCAGGACCGACCCCTGCGGAACACCGCACGACACATCTCGCCGAGCTGGCCCGAGCCAGCTGGGGAAAGTTATGGCCCTCTCCGAGAGATAGGCCCCGACAATACGACGGAGGTAGAGAGGCGTTTCGTGATACACGAGCGCCTCCCTAACGCAGCTCCATGGCAAGGTGTTGAACGCGTTGGCGATGTCAAGAGACACCGCCACCACCACCTTGCCCTGCGAGACTGCTTCCTCCGTCGGGCTCCTGACGCGCATGATCGCGCTCACGGTGGCCCACCGTCGAGTGATGCTCGACGAGGCGTTCCGCGATAATTCGCTCAAAGAGCTTACACACCTCGTCGAGCAACACGATCGGCCGATATCCGGCCGGTGAGTTCACCGGCCGCCCCGCCTTACGGATCAGGACCAGTTTCCCCGTCCTCCACACCTTGGGAAACTGGCCCCTTTCGAGGCATGCGCTAAAGAGCCCCATCAGTCGAGGCCCGAGTTCTTCGAGGGCCAGGACCCATGCACGGCCAGGAATGCCGTCGGGTCCGGGGGCAGTAATTTTCCGGCGTTTAAGCAGGAGTACTGCCGCACCTAGTTCCCCCACCCTGACTTCGGGTACGTCGTCTTCACTGATGCTATCCGCGTCGGGCAGAGACGGAGCCATGCGCGGAGGGACGTGCTCCTCCGCGCTCGTCGGAAACAGGGAGCCCATGACCCGCTCCAGCTGCTGCGGCTGGAGACTCTGGGTCAGTGGGGGCGCCCTAGGTCGGAGTTTCTCCCTGACCTGTAGGTACGGGCGCCCCCATGGGTTCTGCTGCAGGGTCTCCAGGAGCTCCTCGAGGGCCGCCGTCTTGGCCCGCTTTATTGTCTCCTGGAGATTACCTTTAGCCTCCCTGTAAGCCTGATAAAGCTCCGCCTCTCGGGTTGCCGAGTCGTCTGGGCGGCGATGCCTCCGGCGAAACCTGGTGTACTGGCGGCGGGCGGAGATGCATGCTGCGCGCAGCTGTGCAATCTCCGGCGACCACCAGTACCCCTGCTTCCTTGCCGGTCTGAGTGTAACCCTAGGCATCGCCGCATCACAGATTTGCGACATGGCTCTCCTGAACCACTCCGCCTCGGCATCCACATCGGCAGGCCGGTCCGGTGCCGGAATCCAGGCCTGCACGATGGATGCCTCCAGGAGAGCCTCCCGATCCAGATGGTGAAGTGCCCAACGCGGATCCGGGGGATTTTCTACCGGCTGTGGGAGGTCAGGTGGGGGGACGACATCGAATCGGATGTACCGATGGTCCGAGTGCGTCTCCTCACCCTCCTCCACGTGCCAGCCAGTAATATGGGCGGCGAGGGCAGAGGTCGCGAACGATACGTCCACGACCGAGCTGGTCCCCCGCCGCCAGAAGGTGGCGACATTCCCCCGGTTGAGGACCTCCAGACCACGTGTTCCAAGTTCCCAGTCCTCAAGAAGCCTCCCCTTGTCCCTGGTTTCCCGGGAGCCCCACGCCTTACTCCAGGCGTTGAAGTCTCCCAGGAGCAGGACAGGGCGAGGACGGCACGCAGCGAAGACGACGTCGAGCTCAGTGAGCCATAGCTCAAACTGAGTCTCGTCCAGTGTCGGCGAGATGTAGGTGGCCACGACTGCCAACCCATCATATTCCGCCGCAACACACCCGCGGCCCCTTGGAATGATAGCAAGGCGCGAGTTGTCTGCGGCGGACCCCCCGAAGATAAAACAGGCCGAGCCGTCCTCGTCCACCGGGCTTCCCGGGTGGACGTAGTACGGCTCGGCGACCACGGCCAAGTTTATGGACCACTGCCGGATGCTCTGGTACAGAAGATCCTGAGCAGCGCGGCAGCGGTTCAAATTCACTTGCAGGATGCGGATATGGGCGTCAGACATTAATGGACGTCCATATCAGCATCCCGCCAAGAAACATCTGGCCGTGCAGTAGCGGCACCCCCACCGCTCTCAGCGGACGGACGAGGCTTTGGCCTCGAGGCGGCGCAGGTTGTGCTGCCGACCCGGTGGTCCGCAGTCTTGCCCTCCGCCTCGCATCTAAAGCAGCGAGGCGGAGCATCACAGGCACTTGCCTTGTGACCGGGCTGGCTGCAGCGGAAGCACCGATCGCCCACGGTGACTTCCGCTGTGCACTGCACTCCGACGTGCCCCACCACCATGCACCGGAAACATCTAGTTTCCCGGGCACGAAGGAGGTGCACCTGCGCCTTTAGGAAGCCCCCTACGAGGAGGCTTCGTCCGTCCGCCACTTTCAGTGCCGCCGCGACGGGGCACTGTACGACTGTCGTGCCATGGCCAGTGAGGCTGAAGGAGATCTCTCCAGCCTTCACTTGGTCACGGGGACAGCCGCCCGCCTCCACGACGGCGGAAATGTGCTCCTCCATCGTGGCCGCGTCATCCAGACCGGAGACGCGCAATGCAGCGCATTTGGTGGGTCTGGTGACGCGGACGGCTTCTGTGTCCAGCGCGTCCCTAAGCTGCGCTGCTAGGGCGTCAGCTTTAGGGCCGCTGGAGGCGCCGGAGACCTCGAGGAGGCGAGCTCCGGTGCGTGTCGTCTTGCACCGGAGACCCCCCTGTATATCGAGGTCCGAGAGGTTGACTGAGGACCCTTCAAGTCGACTTCGATATTAATAAAGTTAAAATATGTATTTTAGTAATCCATATTTTCCATACAACAAACATGAAGCTTATATACGTATTGAATAAACGCGTCACAAATTGACACAAAAACTGACAATTTTCCGAAAATATTTAGTGGCACTATATAATTTTCCGAAAATTCTTTGGGACCAAATTCCGGTAATTTAAAGTCAGTTTTTGTGTCAATTTGTGATGCGTGTGGGACCAAATTTAAATGGAACCACAAAAGACGAAGACGTTTAAAATTTAAAAAAAAATCAAAATTGGGTAACCCAGGCAAAATATATGTAACAAACATAAAAAAATACAGTCAAATTAAGATCGTCTTTATTTTTTTTAAGTTAGTTAAAAAGGTTAAAACTCTCGTAGAAATTACTGGTCTTTGCTATTTCTATCACTGTATCATATTTTAAGTAAACAATATAGTCAAAGTATGTACCTATCTTACTTATGTAAAATAGTTCAAATTAAACAAATTTCAAGTACCACTCAGTACTTTAAGATATATACTCAAGTTGATGTATCAGATTGACCTTTACCTTTATAATGAGGCCTACGCCACAGGTAACTCTTAAGAGTAACTTACTCCGCGCGTAGGCGATATTAAATGTCAACAATGAAAAAGTTGGAGCTACGAGAAATTGTTGTAGCACTTTCGTAGAGCAGTGTAGCTTTATTAGCACTCGTAGTTGCTCACATACGTAAAATTATATACTCGTATTATTGTCGAAAGCGCTTTTTTAGTGAGAAAAAATATTTTAATCTCGATTACTTTTCATCGCCTTCTATGAAAAAAAGAAATGTACTAACGAAGAAAAAAAATCGCGTTTTGTTTATTTTTCGGTTGAAAAATTCTTGTTTGAAAAATTTTTTTTCTTTGTTTTTGTCGAGGCTTTGGATATCAGCTTAAAAATCTCATTATTGCCCGCTAAAAGTGTCTGAACAAAAAAGAGCTACTTTAGGCGCACTTATGTAGTGTGAACCACAGACGCCCGACAACGGACGTTAGAGCGGCCGCGGCCTTGGGCCGGAAATTAAAAAAAAAAGGCGCTCTTATGTAGGAACAAAACACCACTTTTTGAATAGAAGTGATGAAAAATATTATACGCACACACGTAATACTACATAACATAGTAGAAGGGGTAAGCAGAGGTGTTTATTACATCTACATTTCGCCAGTAACTGTTCCACGTAATAGGATAGTCTCTTTTTGTCGGAACCTTGTTGTTCTCTCAGCATCTGCACCACTGCAGCTGAGGTTACCTTGGGTCTGTAAAATGTTGGTTTCATTTCATTTCACACCCTCAATTTGCCAGTATTTTAGTTCCACGTAACAGGGGGCAAACCTATTGCCAAAATGGCTGAATTAATTTAATAAAAAGAAGCAGCTATATTGTAATTTTGGAAAAAAAATTGAAACCCCTTGCCTTGCGATGAAATATTGATTAAAGGCAACAAAATCTTACGTGCCAGCCGCTATGGCACAGCCAATTAAAGTCCTGGGCGTCTCGGACTATCATATTGAAATTGTATCATAACATAGTACATGGGGCACACTAAAAGTTTTGCACTTCTAGCTAAACGGAACTATTTGAATTTCGAATGTTATATTTTTTTAAACATTGCAACCTGAAATCATTTGTCAATTGTTTTTTATCACACATCAAAGTTCTACGTATGCAACGAAAATGGAATTAAGTCGAAAAGATTTTAGAGCGATGATTTTTTATTATTTTAAAAGTTCTCTCTCGCCGCAAGACTGCGGGAAGAGCGCGGAGCAGATGCGGGCTCGCGTGGAATGGTGCTCACAGATGCTACTGATGTACGACCACGGACATTCTAATGCTGTTTATGACATTGTCACAGGAAACGAAACGTGGATTTATTGTTTTGAACCCGAAAAAAAAACAACAATCTTGTGAATGGTGGGTGTTTGAAAATGAGAACAAGCCAACAAAAGTGAGGCAGGCGAGAAACGTTGGTAAAAAAATGATCGCGTTTTTTTTCTCAGCTACGGGTCCCATCTGTACAATTCCACTTGAAGATCAAAAGAGTGTTAATGCCGAGTGGTATTCTACCATTTGTTTACCCAGGGTGTTAGCAAAAGTTCGCGAAAGACGACCCAAAAGCCGCGTTCTCCTACCATCATGTCTACGCTTCTTCACACACGGCCAACAAAACAAAGTCATTTTTAGCTTCAGAAAAAGTACAACTCGTCACCCATCCTGCGCAAAGCCCTGACCAAGCACCCTGTGATTTCTGTATTTTCCCCAAAATCAAAGATATGATGAGAGGTTGAAACAGGTTGAAACAGGTTGAAACATACCTTCAGATCTGTGGTCCTCCAGTTTTAAAAAATGGTTCGATCGCATGAAAAAATGTTTAAAATGTAAAGGAGAGTATTTTGAAAAGCAATAAACATAATATTTTGGTTTTAACATGTTGTTTTCTTAAGTTACGCAAAACTTATAGTGTGATCTACGTATAACGTATTTGCATACCGTAAGATGGAATGTGGCTGTGCATATTGTCAATAATCTATCATGTAACCTAAACCTGATCCATATTCGCAAATAACTGATTTGATTTGATAAAACAAAGTCACTTCCGCAGTCTGTCCGTCGTTATGTATGCTTCGATCTTCAAAACTACGCCACGGATTTTGATGCGGTTTTTTTACCAATGGATAGAGTGGTTCTCGAGGAAGGTTTTAGTTAATAATTTATCAAGCAGGCAAAGCCGCGGGCATCTGCTTCTTAAATATAAGATCAGGTTTGAATGACTTATGTTGTACCACGAATAAACTAAGATAGGTTGCTTTCACAGTAAGAAGTTTGAAGTTACAGTCCTCAATAAACTTTTAAGATCACCGAAAGTATTTGGCGTTAAACTGCAACAAACTCGATACAAAAAGAGCTTCTCCATTTTCCGTTTCTTCAAAAGTATCTTTAAAATCTAGATGTTAGATTCTCGTTCATGGAGAAAGAACTAGTTGTTTAAAGTACTTGTACGTTTCCTACGTGAGTGTATTTATGAGATACGAATACATATTACATAAAGGTGAGTATAGAACGGACTGTTTACTTGTAACAGAAAACGAGCCGCTCTATCTATACTGATATTGTAAAGAGGAAAGATTTGATTGTTTGTTTTTATGTTTTGTTTGCATTGAATATGCTCCGTAACTACTGAACCGATTAAAAAAAACTTTAACTATGCAGTTATATTATCCCCTAGTAACATGTGCTACGTTTTATCCTGGTAATGAGTCCACGGGAATCGGGAACGAGAAAAATAAATCATGCGGGTTCTAGTGTAAAACGGACCGTGTAGGACTCGGATACGAAACGAAAAACATTTTCTGACTGTGTCAGTGCCTACTCCTTATTTACCTTTCTTGTTCGGATCACCATTTTATTCATAGGAATGTTACATTATATAGAAATGCTCGAGAAAATGCTCTAGTGTATATCCATCCTTAGGTTTTAGAATGAGATAGCATGAAATAGTTTCCACATTCACTATATCGCACATACAAAATCAAGTATCTATCCCTTAAGGGGGCAGAGACAGAGGCGTTCATTATACCCGCATTTAGTCACTGTTGGTCATCCGTAACAGGCACAATTATGCCAGTTGGTTTGAACTTTAAGCTTATAACGAGCTAACCACACAAATTGGGGTCACTACTTACTGCGTCCGTCATAATTATAAATATATGGTTGTATTCTTCCAGGAGAGCACGTTCAGCTGTCGGTTCCAGTTGCTATACGATTCTTTGATATCGTCAATGTGCTGAGGAGGTCAGTCAGATGGCAGTCAGATATCATTAATATCACACGGTTTTAATCTGATGGCTGAGTTTTAGCGGTTTCTCGCTCTAAGTATCCTCTGTCATACTAATAAGTAATGTAAGTAATACTATTATCATCTACCTATAACATGACTTATCGATTGTTATTCAGACAGTATCAACTTTCGACTTGAAGCGACTAAAATAAAACTGTTTTCCAATTTAATTCATATCCTAGTTGTATTTAAAGTTCATCATCGTATGTTGATTAGTCCTGCACCGGCCTGCAATAATAACTGCCTAGTCACTTATATTATCACTGAAAATGATCTCTTTAGACGGATTCTTCTCTGTCAAAAAAGCAAGAACTTGTAACTTGAATGAAGGAATATTTGTAGCTTCTAACTAGATCGTAAAATTTGTTTATGTGTGAATTATACCGCTGACAAACATGTTGTTTTCGATTGCAAATGAAGGCATATACAGGTCGCGAGGCGTAAGCGGAGCTTTGCATTTGTGTGAGTGCAGTGCACGTGAACATATATGTGACATCTTTTACAGACACATGTACAAAAAGAGTTTATACCCTATTTATCGTGGTCACTCACACCAATGCAAAGCTCCGCTTACTCCTCGCGATCTGTACCACTACTTGGTCGGTTACACAGTCATTAATGACTACCTTCAGGTAGTCAGTTCACTCTACTGATGTTATTCTACAACTAGTTTTGATTTCATTTAAGTACAAAATAAAAAGATTTTTGAACTGAATCTAATTTTATGTCAAATGACTTTATCCCATTTCTCAAATTTTAGTTCCACAAACAACAAAATTATGAACTTACAATTTTTTATTACAAAAATCTTTTAAAAATCGTCTACGTTATTGCTGGCTGAATATGTTGTATAAATTTCAGCTAAACTTCACTTTTCTCGTACTAAATCTTACGGGAACACATTGCCGGGATAAAATGTACCTTATAGGTATTATAGCTCACTCATATAAATAATTAGTGTACTAATGTTTTGAATAAGTTCCGTACCTCTTACATACAAACAAATTGAACATCTTTATAATAATAGTACAGATTTTACAACGACCTCATACCCTATTTAAATAGCCGACCATGAAAGATTTATTTGAAATTCCAAACCGAAAGTCAAGTCTTATCTGTAGACCCACGTCTGATGTAGGACACTCGAAGGGTTTCGTTGAACGTTACCCATTTCGCACATAGAATATCCCAGAACATATTTTTGTCCCACTTTCAAGTAGCTATATGTCATTTTGCGTCGAAGTTATTGATTGGATCCCGTGTATGTCGGATCTGTACGGTCAGAAGGGTCCTTGTTTATTCGCTATGTACAATATTTGGTTTTTAGATTTGTAATTTTATGTTTTTTTTTCTTGGATACGGGAATTGATCCATAAATAAAGTGTATAAAGAATGGCTTTCAAGGCCAGGCGGATCTTTTATAATATAACCCATAATAAAATAGAATTTACGTGATGTACGATGATGTTTGTATTAGTCATCGTTGCTCAGTGGTTAGGCATTCAAATTGTTAGGAAAATGCCGCGGGTTTAAGCCCTGCAAATGACATTTCAGTTTTAAGATTTACATTCTAAATATTTAATTAGAATATTGTTTTTAAATTACGTTTTTTAATTCTACAAAGGCACTACCTCTATGTATCATAACATGGTATAAAACAAAGTCGTACCGTCTGGATTTTGAAAACTACGCAACGGATTTTGATGCGGTTATCCTCAATGGAATCTAGTACTGTAAAAAGTAAGCCAGCAGCGTATATAATATACTTCTACCTCTCTTTTTGAGTAAACATGCATGATAACAGGTATTTAATCAACTATAAGTAGATAATAAATGGTGGCATAGCCTGTTGATCGTCCGATCATCGTATCCCTGGTGTGGTCATCGGCTAGTGTCAAATAAATGTAATTACCCACTATATCTACAAATGTATTTAGATATATATAAGTATGTTTATCAGTTGTCGAGATCCAATAGCACAAGCTTATTAGCTTAATTTGGGCTAGATGACGTTGTGTGAGAATGTTTAAAAATAATTATTACCTTATGTGGGAATCTAAACAAAAAGAATGTGTTTAGATTTATGTCGAGATTAGATGACTTGTGTAATTAATGTCCAACGCACATTTTTTGGACACTTATTCCACAGATGTATTACGACAAACCAGACCGGTTTCGCCTTATCCATTACCAAAGGTGTGTGTTTGTTCATAATGTTTTAGAATGATTTAAATACCTAACACGTTTTTGACCGAGCGAGCGAAGCGTCTACATTTCGATATTGGATAATTTTGCTTTCGTCCGTCTGTCTGTCTGTATGTGTTTTCAGGGCTAGCAGCCACAGTTTTTATCCGATCTTCACGAAACTTGGCAAAATTGTTCCTTGATTTAATACAGTTTTTTCTTCGTGAGCTTTTTGGATTGAAGGGAAAATGGGGTAAATAAGGTAAATTACGTTTAAAGGTTTTACAGGGATAGTGGTCCCTTTTATTATCCGTTTTTTACAAAACTTGGCACAAGTATTCCTTTACTAGAAACAATATTTTTAGTGGAGTTTTTTATAGGGGAGTAAATCCGCCGGGCGCCACTGGAAATACGTTCTGCTTGTAACCAGAGACGCCCAGCAACGGACGTTAGAGCGGCCGCGTTCTTGGGCCTCGGAATAAAAAAAAAAAGAAGGGGAGTAAATCCAAAAAATGATTTGAATGTTCGTGTCTACAGTTCGACCATAGGGCGACCACTAGTATAGTTACTGATAATACCTCATATGTATAATTTATCATGTTTATCATATCAATTATCATGTATAATTTATCGCGTATAATTTAAGCGTCATTTGAATATTTAACATTCCATAATTCATAGTTACAAAATTATTCCATACTCTATTTGCAATCATTAATCTATTAGCATTTAATGAGGCCATTGCTGTAAGTTAAATAATGTCCAGTACATACTCTTGTAATAATAGAACTATTATTATTAACGTCACTTTTCTATTGCAACAATACTTTATGAATCCAACGAGGTTTTATAAAACCCTCGGCCAAGGGCCGATACCAAAATGCCAAAAACGCACGTTTGTCGTATGGGAGCCCCCTTAAATATTTATTATATTCTGTTTTTTTAGTATTTGTTATTACAGAGGCAACAGAAATACAAAATCTGTGAAAATTTCAACTTTCTAACTACGAGTATAACAGTTCATGAGATACAGCTCAAGACAGACGGACGAACGGATGGACAGGGAAATCTCAGTAATAGGGTTTCCATTCTACCCCTTGGGTACTGAACCCTAAAACAAAACTTTGCCATGAAAATTTGCTATTTGCAGACACCATTACCACACTGTACGCGTAGATAAGCTTATTAAGAGCTATTCTGTCATCATTCAAGTCGAATTAGTGCTACTTTATTTTTATCACAAGAGTACAGACTCACTAAAGTGGTAAGGTCCCCTAAAGGACTATTCGTAGGCTTAGCAATTAAACAGCTAATAAATAAATGTCTTTTAACTAAGTTCTTTGAATTAGGCAACGGCAATGAACCTAACTGAAAATATCTAGTTGCTGAAACAAGTTTCAATAAAAACAATGGAAAAATAATGTTGAAATTTAAAAATTGCAATGATTTCGCTAAATAGAAGACATGTTAAACGTCGACATATGTTTCGCCTACTCACTATCTTAAAGAGACATTATCATTTTTCCATTGTTTTTATAATGGACTTTCGCCAGGTGACGCCTGAATCCATTCAGTATTTAAGTTTCAATAAATTTAATGCAAGTATCTATTAATTGTATAATAAATTTAATTAATGAAAGATGTGCTTGGTTTTTTGGTAAAATTAATGGCAATTAATCTTTTGGAAAATTCGTAGACGTTTATTATAAGTACCTAATTTAAAACAAATAACAGTCCCTTGGGACTGTTATTTACCTACGTGGCATTCCAAAAGGTATAGTATTGGTATTTTTTCAAGTCGGTCCAGTTGTTAAGAAGTGTATGCAATGTCAACAAACAGTCAGGTCTTTCTTATTTATTAGTACCTATGGATGTTATAAACCACTAATATGAGCTACAAGCACTCCTGTTATCCCGTTCTCTTCGCCAGGCGCCACTTAACCTTCTGCGTGCGTACCAGAGACGCCTGGCAACGGACGTGTGAGCGGAATTAAAAAAAAATATCTTCTTCTCTTAAGCTAAAATTAGGTAAGTACTTGTGTTAGTTGTGGAATCATGTCAGTAGTGTGGACAATACTTTTTTAAACTTTCGCGTTTTGTACACATTATAAACTTAAGACTAACGGGTCTTTTACGCGATCAGTGTAGTATGCCGTAGTGGCTCTTCGAACACACTATTTAGTGACGACGAAATGAGGGTAGTTGAACAAACCTGGACTTCACGAAGACGACGATGAGCTGAAGCCAGTCCACCCGTGACCACGGCTCTTGGAACAGGGCCGAAACGTCGGGTAATAAAGAGGTATGTATATTATCTCAATAATCGCGTAAAAGACCCGTTAGTCTTAAGTTTATAAAGTAGTGTGGACGCCGAGCATCGGATATAAAACCTGCCACAATGCTATCGAACCCTTTTTGAGCGGCCGCGGTCTCGGTCGCGGTCTCGGCCACGGTCTCTGGTGACAATGGACACTTGAATGGTCTTTCTAGTTCGTAATATAAATATTTCATACAATAACACTTACCACATGAGAATCATTGAGTTGTGACAAGATCCTTGTGTGAATACAAATTACCTGAAAACAAGAGATTAGTCACTTTAGTTCAACAACAAAATGGCACAGGCTATTAGTTAATTAAACTGTCATTGTGTACGTCATTACTAGCAAGTAGCGTTTTAGTTCAGGTTTACGTGTGAATTTGAACCATGTTACGGCTGTATAGTGTTTGGATATAATTTAAAAATATTTAATATTACAGCTTCAGTTTAACAGATGTAAATAAACTCTGGTTTGTGAACTAAATAAAACTAAGGTTTGACTCTTTGTCATAGATTATTCCGCCCTTCCGTATAACCCATATGTCAATTACTTAGATATTTTTAAAAACGTGTAAATGAACCCAGAGATAGCCACCAATCATATACATTATGAACTAATCCCCATATAGTCATCTTAGGAAAGGTTCAGCTTAACTATTACCACAATAAAATCGTACTTGTGTTCGATACATACAGCAGTATTGTTTTTTTTTGGGTACCTGCCGTTTTGCCGAAAAGATTTTGACAAAATTTCATTACCAAAACAAATTTTAGCAACCTTTTTTTATACCATTGCAATATTTCGAATGATTTTAGTACGCATATTTTTATTTGGTCAAATTTTTACTTGGCAAGATATTACCAAGTATAATGTCATTTGGTCTTTAATCAAATGATTTATTACAGCAAACAATCTTCAGACAATCAACGTTTGGTGAAATGATGTTGGTTGTTTGGTCAATGGTTAGGTTAGGTTAGCTCCTACGCACGAACCGAGCGAGCGAAGCGAGCTGTGCTGCAGCAGCGGCCGGCGAGTGCCAGAAACGACTTGCTTACTAAATATTTGGCTTATTTGATTTTGTGTAAAAACTGTTATTCCAACTGAAATATTTAACTAAATAAAAAATGTTAAAAGTACTAGTTGGTAAACAAGTTATAGTTTAAACGTTCATTTCCCAAATATTAGGTTTGCGTTTCAATTTTTTGTGAATAGATATTTTGCTAAGTAATAATTTGGCAAATTAAATTATGCGAATTTTTTTTTGGGAAGTGAACATTTGTCAAATTCCTTTCGGTCAAACAAGGGACACCCGTTTTTTTTTATTGAGCAGAGCGAAGCGTAGCTCAATCTTAGACGACAAGTGTAAATCGTTTGTGTGCCAACTCCTCCGAAACTGCTCGACCGATTTTGACTAAATTTGGCATGCTGGTCGACATCATACCCGGGAGTGCATATCTCTGAAATCATGAAAATAGAGTATAAAAAAATTAAGAAAATTTGCTCCGCTCAACATTTGCAATTAGTAGCATGCATTGCATACCAAAGTGTATATTTTATGTACAGTGTGATTGTAGGTAACTTAAATGTTTATGTGCTTCCACATAAACATTTAAGTCACCTACAACACAAGGTTTTACAGATGTTATTTTGTAGGTTTAGGTCGCTATCTAACGCTTTAAAGTTTATAGGTAACTACAACTGTAACCTGACCAACACACCACTAGCCCAAGATATCTAATTTTCTGATCATATTGTGGTTCTTGGTCAATTGGTAGAACGTTTCTCCTAGAAAGGGATCAGTCTCTGGTTCGATTCTATCCCAAGACAAAGCTTTATACTTTTGTGATTAAAATTGTAAAATGACATGAGAAAAAGTAAACATACTTCATTGCTTATAATATATTCATACTACTGTTAATTAAGTTTTACCTTTTTTTTTTTTTGTATCTTTGAAATTTTTAGAAAATTATTTAGATTCGTCAAAAGTTGGTGTGACTCTACCGAGGGTTCCAAAATGCAACGAGATTGAGAAGAGCCCTCAAGAAACTCAGTTCGGCTTTTTTCCAAAATATTTCATCTTAAATCTAATACAGAGTTATTTAGAAAGGAGCAAATTAAGCGAAGCGTGAAGAGGCACATTACAGGGTCGTCAAGTTGAGGGCCACTCTCTATAGTATTCCTGTGTACTGTGAGAGTCGCCCTCAATTGCCAGACGTCGCCTCAGCTTACCATCAGGCGAGAGGCGTCAATTTGTCGACCTAAATATAAAAAAAAAAAAAAAAAAAATTCGTGTTACAACCAGGCAGCCTTGTCATCTAAGAAATCATTAATACTATAATAAGCTTTATGGCACAATTTACGTTTTATTAGTTTTTTAAATTTATTAACAGATAAATTTGCTATTTCGGTTGGCAATGTATTGTACATTCGAATAAAGTTCCCCGCAAAAGAATTACTCACTTTATGAAGCCTAAATTTAGGAACAGCCAGTTTATCCTTATTTCTTAAGTTTAGATTATGATTATCACTATTTTTCACAAATTTACTTTTGTTCTTGTGGGTATACAATAAAATTTCATAAATATACTGTGAATACACTGTAAGGATGTTAATATGCTTAAACTTATCTCATAGATCATCTATTCCATAGATAGTCCGGACAGCCCTCTTCTGCAACACAAAGATGCATTCAATATCGGCAGCGTTACCCCACAGTAGTATGCCATATGTCATGATACTGTGGAAGTAGCCGAAGTAGACAAGACGCGCCGTTTTAATATCTGTAAGTTGTCGGATCTTTTTGACAGCATAGGCTGCTGAACTAAGCCTGGCCGAAATTTTCCCGATATGAGGCCCCCATTGCAATTTAGAGTCTAACGTTATGCCCAGAAAGACAGTGTCATCGACCAATTCTATTATATCATCCCTAACCTTAACACTGGTTTTAACAAGTCTTATGTACATTAGGTAAGGTGAATCTTACACATTTACTTTTATTTTACAGTGATTTCTTAGATGACAAGGCTGCCTGGTTGTAACACGAATTGCTCCTTTCTAAATAACTCTGTATTAGATTTAAGAATTACAATATACAAAATAAACATAATTATAGACTAAAAATATTTACATTACAAAATATCGTTTAAAAAATCCTCCGCGTCATTGCCGACTGGGAAGGTTCCCAGAATGCTGGCTATGTTGCCATGTTGGATGGCGATACTTATTCTTTGGGCCAGAAAATAACCAGCCTTCTGGTCCTGAGAAGCATCGATTAGGCGTATAGCAATGTCTCTATTATATATCTCTATATCTTTTCATTTAATAATAAATTATTAGCACAAAACCATTACAAGACATTAAAATCACCACAAACTATTAGGTACCTATTAGTTTTTCCAAGTTTACATAGAACTTGGTCCATAAGTTCCTCAAATTCGCAAAAGGGCGAGGTTCCAGGTTTATACCCGCATACTACTATGAATTGCTCCATTTCCACGCAAGACAGTTCGACTTTACACTCTAGAGAAAGAGACACAATATGTTTCCGTTCTTTAAATTTAAGTTTTTTATTTAATAAAATCAAAGATCCCCCCCGTACTGTGATCACCCTGCAGAATGCACTACCAACCCGGTGATTACTAAAATTGAACATGAGCTCATTCGACTTACGCATATGTTCTGTAATACAAAAAATATCAATATTATCTGAATTTATTAACAGTTCCAACTCTAACTCTTTGCCATGTGTTAAACAACCAATATTTTGATGCCCTATGTTGATATAATTTACATTTTTTGATTTGGTTTGATTTGGAGGGAATTTTTTATCATAATTAATATTTGTAACTAAATTTAATTCAATTAATTGACTATGTCTGCTAAAGGTTAATATTGCCTCTGTTGTCGTAGAACTTAATTTAAATTACTTGGAACAGATTCCAAAGTCTTAACTTACTTATAAGTGTTTTATACTGTAAAGTTTCAAGAAAGGTGGTAGGTACCATAACAGACGTAGAATAAGTCAAATAAAATCAATTATTTATTTACGTACATTTTGGGGAACATAAATATTAATGTAGAATTCCTTCTTGTCAAGGCTGTTTCTGAGTTGGGGTAAAGTATACCATTAATTTTCATCGACATAAATAAGCCCCGAGTGTCAGTGTCATTAGAGCATGGCAACGATAATCTCGAAGCCAGCTTAATAATATAATGTCTTAAAGAAACATGAAATATGGACTCGGATTTTTGCGGAGCGCGTGGCAGGTTGCCTTTTAGGTTATCTCTGGCGCTGGGCAAAAATCCAGGTCCAAACGCTCAATTGCAACGTTTCCTTGTCCCATACCGCGAACTAGTTCCGAGTAACTAGTTCTTTTGTGGGGGAAAAATTAAGCATTACCACCTTGACATTGGCGAAATCATCGATGAACATCGATGGAGCCACGTTTTAACCAAATGAACAACATAAAATATTATTCTGCACCAAAAAATGTCAAGTATTAAGTGAGATTTACTAAAGAGATTTACAGCGTAATTTACCTTCAAAAATAAGTATCTACTCATCATATTTTGAGGTTTTTTACTTTGTTTTGGACTTTTGGTAAACCACCAACGTCGTTAAGATGAATTGTGAATACAGTCAAGAATAATGTGTCACTTAAGAAATTTATTTTTTCTTTCACCCTAAGTAAGTTATCGTATGCTACTCGTAAGAGAAACCATGGGTCATAAATATTTGTTTGTATTACTGAAGTTTTGACACGCAACATGACTAAAATAAGTAGAAATATGACGCCCAAAACACACAAACTATAAGTGCCAAGTCTTCAAAAATAAACAGTAGGTATCTTGTTACATTTACAATGATGATAACTATGATGAGACAAGAGACATCTTTGGCGCCTTCGAAATAGCAGAAACTATGTCAAGCAAGTAAAACATAAACCTAATCTTTACAGTATAGTAATAAATTGTTGATTATTTAATATTGTTTAACAAAGTCAGGTAAACTTAGTTGATATAAATATACTCGATAATAATTTATATACTCAAATATAAATAATTATACTCGACGTGATGTGATTCGATGAATGTATTTGATTTATATGTAAGTAAGTCAGTTGATTCAAAATGCTATTCAGTTAGTCTATGAAGTTCAAACTATGTGAATGTGTTGTAGTGGGTAGGAGGTTTTAAAAATGACATTCTGTTCGTACATCTCGACAGAGACAGACGTGGAATATAAATGAGTGTTAATGCATATTAAAAGTTATTGTAATATAATTACTTATGAAAGTCATTCGAATATACCTTGTTATTACGAAGTGAGCAGTTTTAATTCACATGAGTCTGATTTGTGAGAGTTTCTCACAGTATTATATCTGAAGAGTTTGTTTGGTTCAAATAATCAGCAGAGGCAGCACGACGATTAGGGGGGTAATACAAAACCTTAGACGCTCAATGAGTGCAGTTTAGTGTTTATAATATTTACCCATTTTTATAGTGTAGAAATAGTTAATAACATTCTGTACTCATGAAGCCTGAAATAAATTAATAAATAAACAAAATATATAATCAGAAGGAATACGAAGATGAATATAAAGTGGTACATTAAGTTACAAGAATATAAAATATAATATCAAAAGTGTGAAGCTCAAATAACAGGGCAGTTGAACGGTGGCAAAGGATCAAGTTACTTCTGTTTGGATATTTGCCTTACTTACAGTGGATATAAAGCTCAGTTATATTTATATCTTAGAAAGAAAACAGTTTAAATTGTTAGAGAGATGATATTATTTAAAATGGAAGTTAATGTACTTTCATTATTATATAACAACTTACATTTAATATAATATATTCCTACTATTGAAATATAAAAATAATACATACATATATCACGCCTATATATCCCTGAAGGGGTAGGTAGAGGTGCATTACACACCCACTCTTTGTCAGTAATTTTTTAGTCCCACGTAATAGCGGGCAAGCCTATTGCCGTAACCGGGTACTTTAGCCTGTATTTTTATGAGTTAAATATAACAGTTTATGTTTAAAGAATAGCAGCTATGTTATTATTTTGAAAAAAAAAAAAATTAAACCTCTCGGCCAGCCTTTCGGTAAAATGTCATTCTGACATAATTATGCCATCTTACGTGCCAGCCGCTATGGCACAGCCAATTAAAATCCTGGGCTTCTCGGACTATATAATGAAAACAATATCAGTGTAAAAAGGGATTCAAACGAAATATTGATTTGTAACTCCAGGAATGAATAAGTTATAATGGGAGTATAAATAAAATAAAATGTTTTTTACTTAGATAATTTAGATAATGACAATAAGATACTTTTTCTTGGTTTCCTTGCATTTTTTCATCTTTATTATTTGACCAGTTACCTAGGTATATTTCCAATCGAATAAATAACAACGTGATTTCGAAGAAACCTAAGCAAAATTTGAATGTATATTGTTGTGTTGTTAAAGGGAAATTGCGGTTCCATCTAATTTCCTCATACACTATATTTATGTTATGGCTATATTTATGTTACGGACGAGTGAAATGCTAATTACAGCTGCATTGTAACAGGAACAAGGTTGCCCTAATAGGGACAGACGCTGCTGCTAATTTGCCATATAGTTTCAGCCTTGTCCTTTCTTATTTGTTATTTGTATAGTAGCTACGAGTATTACATCACCAGCTGTCCCCGCATTTGGAGAGTAATTTCGTACACTCAGAATGATTTTTAGTTTGTTTATATAGATAGGTTCTGTGAAAAATATTTAAATTGAAATATTTTGTGTTACAAAACTTAAATTAAATGATTTCTTGGGTGAATTTGAAGAAATTGTGGTGAATTTTATTTCTTGTATTTTGTATAAATTGTGATTATTTTACTAACTTATTTTATTTAGTAATTTATTATTTCAGAAGCATTTCAAATTAAATCAAAGATTTCTTAAATATAATAGTATCCATTACCTGCGAGTATTCATGCAAGAGTAGGTCCTACCTACGTCAAAATCGTTGTTTCTCGTAGTGTATCTATAGTCTCTACCTACCCCAAAGGGAAAGTGACGTGAATATATGTATTATTTACAAATAAAAACACGTAATACATCTTACAGTCGTAACAATAACGTGAACTAACTGCTTCGGTAGCGTGGTCGGTAGTGCATCGGCTTTCGACTCCGGAGTCTCGGGTTCGGTTCCCGGGTCGAATCCAATATTTGTGTGATCCACAAATGTTTGTTTCTGAGTTTGGGTGTTTTCTATGTATATTATGTATGTATTTCGAAATATATAAGTATGTCTAGATCCCATAGCATAATAAAACAAAGTACCTAATCTAGTATTGTATTATGAGTTACCCCGATCATATACAATTTATCACTTTGTTTGTTCATAGCAATTCCGGGTCCCGTGTAAAGTTTTTACGACTACCTACAGTGAAACTTTGATTAATCACTATCAGTATTAGTTTCTATAACAAACTACAATGTTTTACTACTAAACTACGACATAATAGAGGTTGAGTCTATGATCTCTATAATAATTACTATACTATACTATACTATACTATACTATACTATACTATACTATACTATACTATACTATACTATACTATACTATACTATACTATACTATACTATACTATACTATACTATACTATACTATACTATACTATACTATACTATACTATACTATACTATACTATACTATACTATACTATACTATACTATACTATACTATACTATACTATACTATACTATACTATAATATACTATACTATACTATACTATACTATACTATACTATACTATACTATACTATACTATAATATAAGACTATGATAGTCTATAATTGGGAACTTTTATCTTTTTCTCAGCCTCATCCTGATGATGATGAGGTAGGCTAGGAACTCTTAAGAACATGGGGGGACGCCCTGTATGTATTTAGTACCTTAGTATTACCTCTTAACGTTAACCTTACCTGAACTTCTACGAATATTTTAAGACCAAATTTACCTACCTCACGAGCTTCGCCGGGCGCCACTGGAAATACGTTTTGCTTGTAACCAGAGACGCCCGGCAACGGACGATAGAGCGGACGCGGAACTAAAAAAAAAAAAGAGCTTCTCGAGTTTTAGCGACACAACCGCACAGCTATTTATATAGACTGGTTGTCGCAGCAAATTCCCCTGAAATAATTTTCTTTGAACTTTTACGCATATTTCAAACCAGAAATGAGCCAAATCGGTCCAGCCGTTCTCGAGTTTTAGCGATACAAACGAACAGCAATTCATTTTGATAAATATAGAAGACATAGACATTTTCTATGTATTATTCTAGAATCTTCCCTGAACCGTAATAAATATTATCAGTAGCTCATTTCATTAGAAGTTCATGAATATTATTCATATAGGTATTCCCAAAGAGAGTTAACTAACACGTGATTAACTAGCAAAAAGTAGGTCGTCGTCACTACGTCACGCAGTTCCAATATACATTTTCATGTAAGGTAACATATACATTGTACATTATAAAATTTAATTCGTTATTAATAACAGCGAGAGCACCTTGCTCTAATGAATTAGCTTGACAAATTAAATACACATAACGTACCTGATTTAAAAAAAACATTTAGGTTTAGTTTCAACAAGTCGGATTGCAGAAAAAAAGCCCTCGGAACACCACAAGAGCAGATGTGCAGGCATCGCATTCAAAAACATGAATTAATTCTTATCGTTCTAAACTATGTAATCATCGTATTATAAAAATAGCTGAGCTACTTTGCCTCATTACTGTAAAAAGATTGGTACTAAATCCTTCCATTCATCTTCGCGTCGTTCCATCAATCACTTTGAAAGAAGTCGAATCCGTACCACGAACATTTCCCTCATCGATCCGTGGTCACGAGAAAATGTAGATATTCAATACTAGTGGATTCCCGCAGCTTCGTCGACGCGGCTAGGGTGTTACGTAGCTACGCTGTGGACTAATGAAAATGATTGTCATTATGATGTCATTATGATGTGCTGTCATTATGATGTGCTGTGTAGAAAAATGTATATGACTGGTAGATGTCAAACGCATCCATAGCAACGTTGCATAGAATATCTTTGGTCGAAAGTCACCTAAATAGTCTTGCCCCGTTTCCTACAAAGAATCGCCCAATTGATTATTGAGATAATACACTAATGTACTTAGAGATAGTCGCTTGGCGGCCTGTATCTATAGCGCTACTTTTATCATCATTTTTATTTTTTTCCATCTAGGCTTGGTCCCGTAGTGCCCTTGCCCTTTTGTTATCCTTTTTTTTGGGTTCATATCACTAGTGCTAATAGTGCCCAGGGTTCGTCCCGTGCTTGGGGCGGGACATTTATTAAATATTTAGGCACATTGAAATTATCAAAATTAACGCATAACTTCACGCGTGGTGTGTTAGTTGCAGCATCTTGCTGGATACGTTGTGTGTTTTATATGTGACGTCGGCGTGTGACGTCACGCAGTGTGGTGCGAGCAAGACGGACGATCAAGCTGTTCGGCGTCTCAACGATTATATATAAGCGTGGGACGCGATGTCTCGCTCTCTTGTGCGGCCTACGACTTCTTTAGGTGACGTTCTCTGTTCTCCTACTGAGCACACGTCCCTTGATTCTGAGACCTGTAACCTGTATCGATATGGTACTAAATATTGTATTGCTTCTAATTGTCCACGACCCCTAAAGCCGTGGCAGTATGTTTTGTAACGAGCTATCTCGGAAATTATATGTATAAAACATCCTAGTGTTTTTATTCCAACTCAATCAGTGAAACCCTCCAGGTATTCAAGCTAGGAGTCTATCAACGTTACATATACTATGAATGTAGTTACTGATGCTTGGGAAAGAGTGGCCGGGAATTTTTATTGCCAGGTTCTCTCTTTGGCTCCACCCATTGCTTTGCGAATCTGGTTTTAAATGTAATTCTTTGACGTTAATAAGTGTTATTTTATAACGTATATTAATAAATGTTTTTGAGTTTGAGTTTGAGTATAAAGATTCCTATTTCTCTGACTAACTCACATTCATAGCAAATAAAAAGCATTATTAACCGTTGACAGCAATTGAGAATATTATTATCTCTTCTATTTAGCTAAGTAGCTGTACCTATCTATGTATCGAGTTCATGCATAAATAAGCGACTTTAAAACTACATGGTATTCCACTTAAAAGTTGTGGTTTTCTAGCAACATCTAGGTGTAGATAAGTAAAAAAAAGGTGTAGGTAAGTACTATAATCTATACCTACTAATATTATAAAGAAGCAAGATTTGATTATTTATGTTTGCATTGAATCAGCTCTGACACTACTGAATTGATTATCAAAATTCTTTCACTAATATGTAGCTATCATTATCCCTAAATGCTATAGGCTACTTTTTATCCGGGTTATGTGGTCCCGTGGGAATTGAAAACGAGAAAACTATAACCCACAGGCGGTGCCGCGCTAAACAGCTAGTATTTTATAAATTACGTGCGAAGGGTGTACGTATCTAACAATAGGTTGTACGAGTATGTAGCACGACTGAGTTTCTAATAGTTATTATTCTGGGTGAATTGCTTTCGATGAATTGAGTGAGGCAAATATAATTCAAAGAACGAAGCGAAGGTTAATTGAAAGAGTTACTTACTTTCTTTTATACCTATAGGACTATTCCCTATTCTGTACTATAGGTAAGTATCCTTTTTAGGGATCCGTTCAAGTCTTGGAACCCTAAAGCTTAAAACACACTGGTCCTTCACATACGACAAATGCCATGCGACGTGGGAGACAGCGACACACTGGTCCTACGTCTTACGACGTCTGGCGTTTACGTTTACGGTATACTTTAAACGTGTGTGACAGCGTCGTATGCGTGGGATAGAATGGGGACACGCGAGTCTGGCGCGGCGACGCATAAGACAGCGTGGTGAATGACCAGTGTGTTCGTTACCATACAAATTGTATAGGCCAGATCGGGTTCAGATGTCATAATGCGTGGTCTCCGTCGCATGTGAAGGATGAGTTTGGCCGTGTCTTTATAGTTTTGTGATGTACGTCCGACCGTCTGTCCGTTCATCCTTTCGCGGCTTTCCTCCCAAGCGGCTATTGTTAGAAACATGAAACTTTGCAGAAATATTGTGTATTTATACTACGCTGACAAAGTGCTAGAATAAAATTATAATTTTTTTATGGGTACCTTCCCTACACGGAGTCCTAAATATTGTAGGTGACTATTTTGCTCGACTCAACAACATAACAATCCTTGCTTGTGGCTGTAGAAGATTTATAATGTTTAAAAAATCAAGGTTTAGGTTCGTGGTCTTTCATGTATACCTACACAACAGGAAAAATTAAGCAAATAAACTCTTGGACTCATCTATTTGCTCTGGCAAAACTGAGTTTCTAATGACTACTCAAAGATACATATTGAGCTTTTAAAGAGAATGTGTTGAGCACTTCATACGATAGCAAAGAAGTATCTGAGTAAATGACAAACTGAACGAGGACGAGTGGCATCAAACGCAAGAAATGTTCATATGTTATGACAAACCTGAAGTTACTTTTAAATGTAAAACTCATTGAACTGCGAAAAAGCCCTACAAGATCTTAATCAATTTTTTTTTTTGTAAATGCACATTGCCATCGAAACTGACCTGAAATGAAGAGTGAGAGGGTACTGATACCCATATAAGTCATGCTATAATATTATATATGTAAGGCACAGCTGCAAACATAATACTACTAACAAATATATATAATATAATATAATACTAACAACAAAGACGGTGCGAGTCTGCATCGTGTGCAAAGGGTTCCTTACCAAAAATAATTAAATCACGTTTGTTTTATGGGACCCCCTTTAATATTTACTATATTCTGTTTTTTAGTATTTGTTGTTATAGAGGCAACATAAATACATTTGTGAAAATTTCAACTTTTTAACACAGCGACAGCGAAGTCTCAGTAATAGGGTTCCCGTTTTACCCTTTGGATACGGAACCCTAAAACAAAAAATACCTCATTTATGTATCTCCTAAATCTCCTTTAGTGTGATACTTGTGGGTACAATATCCTAATTGGTAGGTGTAAGGCATTCGGTACAGCAAAACAATGTCATGGCAGTCAGTTGACGTGCCAACTGCACGAAGTGGGATGCCAAACTAGTAAAGTGAGGGAGTGGAGTTTAGACATGCCTGGAATATTGCAGGCTTATCGTGGCTCTCGGAAAATGTAATACAGTACTGTTTACAAAAGTATTAAAGTCAATAGATTTTGTCGGTATTTTACTCTCAAATGTTGCAGTGCCTTTAAAACTTGGTGTTGGTTACGAAAAATAATGCTAGCTTTTTAAAATATAGACAGACATACCCCAGTAGGTACAGGGGTAGAAAAAAGACAGCAGTCATTTAAAAAAAAATAAAAACTTTTCAAATTATGTAGCACTTCATCTCCGCCAGTGTGAACTTCTGTGGTCCCTGTGGTTCACAAAAACTTATTTTCAGGCATACACATATCACGCCTATATCCCCGAAGGGGTAGGCAGAGGTGCATTACACACCCACAATTTGCCAGTATTTTTAGTCCCACGTAATAGGGAGCAAGCCTATTGCCGTCACCGGGCACACATATAATAGGTTATCTCCAAAATGACCGAATGAATTTAATAAAAAGTATCAGCATTATGTATTGTAATTTGAAAAAAGAATTGAAACCCGTTGAAATGAAATGTTGATGAAAGGCAACAAAAAGTTACGTGCCAGCCGCTAAGACACAGCCAATTAAAGTCTTAGGCGTCTCGGGCTAGATTTTCAGGCATAAAGTATCCATTTTTATGTCAGATATGCTGTACATAATGTGCACATACATTTCCAAAGCAATGGTAAAAAAAATATTTTACTTACCATTGCTTTGTCATGGAATTTCGCCAAGTAACGCCTGGTTCCATCCAATATTTACATACATTTCCGTCAAATTCCTTGAGTGGTAGTCAAGTGAGATATAAAAACTTTCACATTCATAATAATCATAATTACCTATTACTACGATAATGACAATGCGACTATTCAACATGTCAATGTCACTCCCAATCAAAATAGTCTTGCAAGTTTATGTACATTTCACCCAAGGGTGTTCTTACTTGGATTTCATCTGATTCTATCTAAACCGCAATATGCAATTTAAAGTATCATATACCGTCTTATCTACTCGTGCAGTCTAACTAAACTCCGTAAAAAGTGGCCGTTGGGACCTAGTGTAACAATCCCTGAGAAAGTCAGCAATGCGAACGACCGATTGCTTGTAGATTTCAGATAAAAAAATGTGATATTTAAAGTCAGCAGACATTTTAAGGCTAATGGACATTTTTTTATCTTATTGAGCGGAGCGAAGCGAAGCTCTATCTTAGACGACAAGTGTAAATCGTTTGTGTGCCAACTCCTCCGAAACGGCTCGACTGATTTTGACCAAATTTGGCATGCTGGACGACATCATACCCGGGAGTGCATATCTCTGAAATCATGAAAATTGAGCATAAAAAATAAATTAAGAAAATTTGCTCCGCTCAATATTAATATATATGAACGGTTACATGTAAATTCATTACCTATAGGTATACTCCGATTCTTATAAGATGAACGCTGACCTTGAAGCTGCGCAGTAGGCGATTTAGCGATCTATATGGCGATAACAGCGAGTAAGAGCGAGAGTACCAATGCGCAAACACACCCCTCCCACACTCACCCAGCGTTCTTCTTACGCGAATCAAATTATACTTCATGTATAAAGTAATGAATTTACACGTATAACCTGTTGAAAAAATCGTACCTCCTTACCAACACCTGACATGATCAAGATCCATTGTCATAATAGGAATAAGTTTAATGGAAACGGTTTTGATACAAATAATAACATATTGGGTCTTTTTGAGTAAGGAAAGAATTTCCCGCCACTAAAAGTCCATCGGTAACATTTAAAATGAAATAGAAAATTTGCATAGCTGCCTACTAATTAAGTATTATAATATTCTTATCTAGCTGTGCTGTACCGTCCGAACATTGTACCGCCTGGAATTTTACTTTTAAACCTTCCCTTGGTTTTTTTTCACAAATATTTTAGATCGTCAATCAACCGATCATGAGTTTTAGTGAAAAAAACTAGATAAGAAAGAAAAATATAGAGAGAAGATAAGAAGATAGATAAACTACCACGGGACACAAGTCCGAGTCGAGTCCGAGACACCCAGGACTTTAATTGGCTATGCCATAGCGGTTGGCACGTAAGATTTTGTTGCCTTTCATCAACATTTCATCGCAAGGCAAGGTTTCTTTAGTATTCAAAATTATAATATAGCTGCTTATTTTATTAAATTAATTCGGCAATTTTGGACATAATCCACTTTCTAGATTGGCCAGTAACGGCAATAGGCTATTACGTGGAATTAAAAAACTGGCGAATTGTGGGTGTGTAATGCACCCCTGCCTACCCCTTCGGGGATATAGGCGTGATATGTGTGTGTGTGTGGTACAATACCAGTGAGTTGGCGTAAAAACAACCACATGTATCTCTTTTCATACGTTTATCTGTTTTCGCACTTAAAACTATTTTATTTACTATGAATAATATCGTAATTAACGAATTCACAAAACAATTCATACGTAATTAAATTATGTTCCACACAATGATCGCGTTTCAGCTTTAATAAAACAAAGGTATTCAAGTCTGTGTAGGTTTACATTTATTCTCGTTTTGACGAAAAGTATATTGTATTTTACTAAAATTCAACTCGAGTGTTCACGTTACTCTTCGAATGATGAGATTAAACTATATTCTATTAATATTTATATAACCTAATTATTGATAACATTAAATGCAAAAAATACTAGATAATTTTGACAGTTTCATAAAAGTACTAAGGGTTGCCTCGTATTAGGTTGGGGGCTTAACAAAGTCCCTGGCGAAAAGTGTGCGTGTTCTTTACCTAGTCTAAGCCTATGTATATCATTATTTACACTAGAAAGAAAGACAGAAAAAAAAATACTTTTAATTTCTACACAGATACAGAGAAATACAGGGTACCTACACAAAAACAAAACGTAAAAAAAAACAAGCAAAAAAAACAAAATAAAATATAAAAGTGCCTTTGTGAAGATATGTACCCATGAACCGCGTCAGTGCAACCACCTAGTGCCTGATCGGTGCAAAAATTAGGCCCACTCTCAGCTTGATGCTGTTGGACAGCGCTGTTTTTTAGAGAGGGCCTAATGTCGAGATGGCGCCCCTCTCCCACAAAGTAAAACAAAAATAAACAGAAAAAATTATAATAAATAGAAAATACATACATTAAATAACTAAATAGACCGTATACAAACAAACTTAACAAATATAAATGTGCACAACATGTATCAAATAGAATAATATGGTAATATTAGACTAGATTGCATGCCTGTCAACTATAAAAGCCTTTCCCAGAGGTCAGCCCGGTCAGCCAAATAATGACAGCTATAATTATAAGTGTGAGCACAAGCATTAACTTTCCATGACTAAAGATATTATATTAATTTTAATTGGTGATTTCCTTAGGACACGTATTCATAGAACTTGAAAATGTTGTAGCCCTCAATTAGAGGCTAATTGTTTTAATCTAATGATGCTAAAATGAAACAACGATATATATAACGATATGCAGTATAACATTTCAAAAGATATTGTAACCTACGCAAAATGGTAATATGTGTATCTTAAGTCTTGTAACCTAAGATACACATATTACCATTTTGCGTCTTTTTGAGGAAGAAAAGAAATTCCCAGCAATAAAAGTCTATCAATAACATTTATAATGAAATAGAAACTTTGCGTATCTGCCTACTAATTAACTATACTTTACTAGTTGTCCTTTTTTTTATATCCGCGGCCGCTCTAACGTCCGTTCAGGCGTCTCTGTACTAGCTGTCCTGGCGAAGAAGTACCGCCTGAAATTTTACTTGAAAGAAAGAAAAGAAAGAAAAAAAAATACGTCTAATTCGCCAACACAGGTATGACGATATATATAGCAGTATAACATTCCAAGAGATATTGTAACCTTAGGCTGATTTATTTCCAGTCTTAACCCAAAATACGGGTCCATATGGATCTTAGCGGTCTAATTTATGTGAATCAAGCCGTCACGCTGCATAACCTTGTCTAGTTGAATTATAGTTAAAACGAACCTAACTAAAACGAAGGAGACTATGATTATTAAAAAAAAAAATTAAGTAATTTATTTTATAAGTAGGCAGAAGAAATACGAATGTTACGATGGATGTGTGGTGTAACAAGGATGGATAGAGTAAGGAACGAGTATATTAGAGGAAGTTTGAAAGTTGCCCCAATAAATGAAAAAGTGAGAAGCGAACGGCTATCATGGTATGGACATGTTATGAGAAGAGTGGAAAGTAATGTGGCAAGAAAGGTGCAAAGTATGAATGGCCTGAGAACTCGAGGTAGGCCCAAGAAAAGATGGATGGAATGCGTGAAAGAGGATATGACCAGGAAAGGAGTGACTGAGGAGATGACGTGTGACAGGGATGTATGGACGATGAAAACATGTTGCGCCGACCCCAAATAATTGGGATAAGGGCAGGCAGGTGATGAAGTAGGAAGTAAGAAGTACGCTAACTTGCATGATTGTGATTTAACAAAAGTATAGCCAAGTTAAACCATCATCATAGAAAAAGCAATTTCTTAATAGCACTATTTTTCGCAGGATTAAATTTAATCCTGCGAAAAATAGTGCTATTATGAAATTTAAAATAAGTTTAAAGTGTTTTTTTTAAATATTTTACTTACCATTGCTTTGTCATGGATTTTCGCCGAGTAACGCCTGGTTCCATCCAATATTCATCATCATAGATTTAAATAAGAATCAGTTTTAGAAACACAGACCTCGGTATTAGGATAAAATCATTATTAGCTTAATGTCTAATTGAAAACTAAGTAGTCCAATCTAATTACGTTTGTATTACCTACTACAACTGAGGCAGAATTTAATTAAACGAGTTGATATGCTCTAGGCGAGTCACCGCACGGAGTCAACTTAGAGCCGTAGACAGATGTAATGTATGTGTATGTATGAGGTACAGATTATACAGTACCTAACAAATTTTAGATTGTTGTCAGTTTCTTACCAAAATGTTTGGTCATATTATTAAACACCCCACGTCTTCGCCCGTGACAAATTATATATTAAAACCTTCCTCGAGAACCACTCTATAAATTAGTAAAAGCAGCATGAAAATCGTTGCCCTGCTTCAATAGATATTTTGTAAGTAGTCAAAATCAACCGAATGTCAAAATCTTACAAGGTTATCTGAGTTGTCATCTGCACAAAGGGTATTGCTACATTGTAGTCGTTATGAATTGGTTCTCAGAAGAATTTAATCTCATTCTTACGGAGGTTAACGCAAACCTATCCCAATTGGAGTCCATGGCGAACATTAATAATAGCAATCCAATCCTCCTTAGCAATCCAGTGCGGGAATTCTGCCTATAACTATGTTATGGGCACAGTTTTGCAAATTTATTTAGTTTTAGATAGGAAGTTTAAGTTTTATTTTGTGTTTAAGTTTTTCTTGTTTCTTTTATCATGTACCTATTTATGTGTTGTGTAACAGTTAACTATCATGTCTGCCAAATAATTACACACCATGTTCTCCAAATATATTTACATAGGCACTGTCAACGTTGACCAAAATATTCTAAATCAAAAGTAATAAGTTACATTCGGTGTCGATAATAGGCTTGTCTGCTATTACGTGGGAATTACAACTAAAAAAGGGTGTGTAAGGCACCTATGCCTACCCCGTCTGGTATATACATATAATGCAATAGGAATCTACATATATAAAATGGTTAGTTATGCATTCGTAACATTTAACAATTAAACAAGCTTGCAAATTCAAAAAGAGAATTAAGTGTAGATAGACTTACAAACTGTAACACAAGATAACTAACGGCTGGATTCTGAATTGAGAATTTGAAGTTAAGTATCCGTTGAGCACGTCAAAATGTCAAAATTCAGGAAAAATAATTGACATTTCACATACTCAACGAACACTCAACTAGAAATTCTCAATTCAGAAACCAGCCGTAAAACAATTTAGCTTGGCTGGCTCATTATGAGTTTTGTAGCAGTTGAAGTACTGCATAGTGTTTTCTGTTCAAAAGGTCGGCACGTGACTTGAGTTAGAAATCACATCACTGGCGGAGAAACGTCGATGATTAGTCTTTATAACTCTAAATAGTTCTTGGGATCCAGTAAATGAAAAGAAGCCGTCACTAAGTAAGAATAACAGTTTGACGGTACCTACTTAATGTTGGACTGCATAAGGTCTTATATGAAATCTCATATAAGACCTTATGCAGTCCAACATTAAGTATATGGAATGGTTTTCTCATGTCTAATTACCATCCTTGGAATACCGGTAGGTATACGGCATTGGAATAAGGCATAGATATCAGTGTGACTAATGAATAAATGTAGTGATAATTGCTGCGTACAAAGAACACATGAACAAAGTGTCTTCGCCTTAATAAAAACTGAGTAAGTGTTAATGAACGCATCCTTAGTGTTATGTTTACATAGTAAATTAGGTGAAATATATTTACTTATTAGTCAACTTATTAGTCAACAACAAAAAAAAACTGTAATAGTCAGTCCTATGTAGGTATCAGTACAGAAAATGTACTATAACTATAGGTACCTATAGTTTTAGTACATTTTCTGTACTGATGTTAGTATTTACCCAATTGTGTTCAAAAGTTTACACGTAATTGGAGTTAATCTATTTATAGGTATTTTATTATTTTTGTTCCAGTAATTATATTAAAATATTCCTCGTGGATGGCAAATAAACTTCATTCAAGAAAATTAACATTAGTGCTCCGGGTGTAGTATTATTAAAGCAAATCGTAGACATAAATGTCCTCAGTAAATCAACTTAACTAAGATAAGCAGTTACAAATTTATGTTTAATGGATAATGGAAATTTCAAGATCAAAATCTATGCAACCGCTATAAAAATCATTTCCAACCAAAGAGATTGAATAACTAAGAATTTCCTCCTTTCTGGAGTCGGTAAAGTAATTTAATTATATATTAGTGTAATGTTATTACTGTCGCTCCTGTGTCTTTTGATACGTTTATATCATACCCTTTGTGTTTCAAAACCGAGAGAAAGGAATATTCATTAAACTAAATCCGGAAATTATATAAGCTGAATTTATACCACAATGCGGTTAAACGTGTAATATCATTTGAAATCTGACAGAACACAGATAAATTAATGAATTCAATCAAATCTTATGATACCTGTGGCGTTAGGTTGCAGTTAAGATCCCAAAGCAATGTTCAGTTTAGATTACTTTTAAAATTGTTTTGTAACCGACTTTTTTTGGGATACATTAGATATACCTAAAATGTGGCTCGTGGTCTAGTGCTAACTAAAAATGTTAACACATTGCAACATCGAGTCAGGCCAGTCTTAGGATGGGTGACCATTTCTTAGGACATTCAGGCCTCTCCGTGCCTCGGAGAGCACCTTAAACAGTCGGTCCCAGTTGTCATACAAACATCTATAACAGTCGTTAGTGTTAGTTGGAGCCCTAAATCAAAAATCAGAACGGTCTAACTACAGAACTTCGATATCTCCCATGGGTTGTGGAGGTCAGATGGCAGTCGCTTCACGGAAAATATCAAAGTTCAGCCGAATCGCAGTTAGACTGGAAAGTCGACCCCAACTGCGTTGGAAAAAGGCTCGGTGGATAATGACATAAGATATACCTAAAAATCTTCTCATCACTCACTCAGTCCTTTAATAGCTGAAATATTTATGGATGCATTCGAGACTAACCACATAGTTGGGAACGTTCATGTCTTGTACTATTTTAGATATGTGGATGATATTATTATATGTTGGACAGGAACAAAACGTCAGCTTAGCGTCCTTGTCTCCAAGTTGAACGCAGTACACCCTAGAATTGATTTTTCACTAGAGTTGGAGTCAGATTCCACTCTCAATTTCTTGGACCTTTCAATTACTAGAAGGAACGGTATTCATGAGTTCCGTATCTATAGGAAACCAACAGTTACAGACACAGTTATTCCTTACTCATCCAATCACCCATGGCAACATAAAATGGCAGCTTTCCACAGCTTACTGAGCAGGTTACTGGCGGTACCGTTGAGCCCACAGGCATTTGGTGAAGATTTGTCCATCATTTGCTACATAGCACAAAGTAATGGCTATGACGTAGGAATGGTCCACTCATTATTAAATAAAAAACGCAGAAAGGCTAGTTTTCATTTATTACATCCGATTCAAGATCCACCTAGGAAGTATACGGCCTGTTTGCCGTTCGTGGGTCCCGTCTCGTTGAGTATATCTAAGATCATGAGGGAAAGTAGTATATTTGTTGCTTTTAGAACTCAGAACACCTTGAGGGAGCTATGTAATGGCAAGGATTCGGTGTCGGTCTCACGCAGATCAGGTGTTTATTTGTTGAGTTGTGATGAATGTGGTTTGAAGTATGTGGAACAGACTGGCAGGTCCTTCGATATTAGATATAAGGAACATAGAGCGGCGTCCCGCAATGGTTGTCCTGAGAAATCCCTCTTCGCGAAGCATCTTCTTGACACTGGTCATTCCTTGAACAATAGTAACACTTTTAAAGTTTTACGTTTATGTGAGAAAGGGTTCAAGTTAAGTGTTTGGGAAAGGCTAGAAATAGTTAGAAGAGATGCGGACACCTTACTCAACGAACAAATAGATTTTCACACATCTCCCTTACTTAATCTGTTTACGAACAGACAGACACATTAATTGTTGTTGGTTTGTGTGTGTCATTTGGGTTTTCTACGCAACTTATCAAAAGACAGTAATTAAATCAAACAGATAAGGTCAAGTATTGGTGAATACCTATTTTTGGAACTTAGTTAGCATGAGTTATTGTAAAGAATCCTACATCGCGATAATGAAATTTGCACGCGTTTACTTATAAGCAAACACGTTACAACCACGAATTTTGCTGTTCTCTCTGAGACAGTCTTGATAATGCCTCGTTTAGAGGCGAAACAATTGTCGACGTTTTGTTGTCTTTTTGATTCTGCGAAAAATTAATGCTATTATATAATTTTAAAAAGTTTTTTCTTAAAACATTTTACTTACCATTGTTTTGTCATGGATTTTCGCCAAGTAACGCCTGTTTCTATCCAATATTTGATACCTAAAAATATTAAACGAAAGACAAAATCTTTATGAAGTACGTAGTTACCATAGTGATATTGAGCAAAGTACTTACTATACGATAAATCATGTTGTATGCATATTTTATAATCACACCTATTACACCGAAGAGGTTACCAGAGGCACATATTGCGCCCAATTTTCGGCCATTACTATTATATGCCACTGCGCTTAACCAACATTCGTTACTTCAAGAACAAATACTTTAGATATGGAAAGCAAATAATAAACCTCAAATAAAATTCAATTCAACAGAAAAAGAAATCTTAGAAACGTTTGAAGTTTTAATTACAAAAGTAAATGACTTAAAATGATAATAAAATTACAATGAATGTTTTATAATTAATCAATTAAACGTTACTTTGTATTTGTCCTTTAAAATTACTCTCGCGAATGTTGAGTCAATTTTGATAATACACGCTTCCTATGTTTATAAATAGGTATTACAATCACGTCAATTAGAAAAAGGGATTTCAATTTAAGTAGCTATTTGCTTTTGCCCATAAAACATTTTTTCCACTTAACAACCAGTCCGATTTTAAATCACAGTTCGTTGAAAATTGCATTTAACGTTATTTTCGGTTATAAATCAGAATATAGCCGAATGAATGCATTGGTACAACGGGTTGGTATTAAACAATTATTCAAATTACTGTTGCCGAAATGAGAATGATATGCAAATTGGGCGAGTGTACTGTTCAGTGACGCGTGTTAGGGTAAATTTGAATTTACGATTTTATTTCCAACGTTATACAAATTCATAAAATTTCTTAATATTTTCATACCAAGAAATACTAGTGGTCGCCTATATAGTCTTAATATTAACAAATACATTATTTGAACTCCCTCGCTCCCATTACCAAAAAAAAAACACGAAGAAAAAAAAATTAAGCCATTAATTAACTTGTGCCAAAAAATGTGCTAGCTAGCCCGGAACACACATACAGACAGACAGAAGCAAAACTTTCCTGTCTCTAAATGTAGGACGTATGACTCGTTCCACAAAAACTTTGTTGTAATCTAAACAAATGGAAAAAAATATTTTATATTTCACTCAATAAAATGTTCCCATTAAAGCACAGATAAAATTATACTATACTAGTACAAATAACCCATCCTATACTAATTGGGTGCTGTTTCTATACTCAGGGACTGACTCTATACTCACTGACCCGTCTTACCTTTGTTGGAGACATTCTCTGAGAAATGTTCAGCTTCTATAAACTGCAGTCGTAGGGTCTAGGTACAAGCTTTGGATACAAACTTCTTCTTTTTTTAAAAACGTGGCTCCATCGATATTCATCGATGATTTCGCCAATGACAAGTAAACTAGATCACGTTGCGGGACAAGGAAACAATGTTCGGTATTGTAATTTGAGCGTTTGGGCCTGGAGTTTTGCCCAGCGCCAGAGGTAACCTAAAAGGCTACCAGCCACGCGCTCCGCAAAAACCCTAATCCGGATACAACGTCAGTCAGAAGAGAATTAGATTTCCTTTTATTTCAAATCGACCACGTATTATTTTATTATTCTGAATTCTAACAACTTTTTAGTGTAAGACAACATATATCTCAAAGAGAAATCTCAAATCAGGTAGCTAACAGAGTTATCCAGTTAAAATATCTCTGTTAGCTACCCGATTTGAGATTTCTTTTTGAGATATTTATACTTACGAAAAATGAGCTTGCTGTTAATCAATATTTTTCAATGTTCTACGGCCCGTGTACTATTTATTACGCATGCCTTCCGTTCACGACAATTTTGGAAAAATGTAGAAATTTTGGGCAGACTAGAAAACTTAATTTAAAAATCTTTGTGTAAAATTTTAAATGTAAATAATAATGACCGGGCCTGGGTCCAAGCGTCTCTTCCAGTTCGCTTGAGCGGGCTAGGTATTCTAGGCTAGGGCTAGGTAGGCTAGAGTCACAGATGTCAGTCTGCCAGCATTTCTGTCGTCGGTCCATAGCACCGAAGAATTAGTCAGGAAAATTTTGTCAAATACACTGATTGATTCCGAGGTGCGATGCAAGACCGATGCCATAAATGCTTGGAGGGTGTCTTGTCCCGACACTGACCTGCCCTCACGCCGAGGCTCACAGTGACTGTGGGATTCGCCGCTCTGTAAATTGAGAATTAATACACAAATTGACACTTCTGTCAATATTTCAGAGCGTGCACGCCTACTAGCTGTGTGGAGAATGGGAGTCAGGGTTATGGTACCAGGCGCTCCCATCGCCCAACATCGGTACTATGTTGAACGACACAACCTTCCGCACTGCCACTTGCCTTCGGCTGGGTACACCTTGTGTATCCCCGTATCAATGCACCTGTGGAGTAGCCGTCGATAATCTGGGACACCATGGCCTTTCTTGTAGCAGAAGCGCAGGTCGTATACCTTGGCACGCTATTCTAAACGACATAATTCGTAGGGCTCTTTCCACCGCAGGTCTTCCGGCCGTACGTGAACCAAATGGTTTAGTACGATGCGATGGAAAGAGACCGGACGGTATGTCGTTGCTACCGTGGAAGATGGGAAGGCCTTTGGTGTGGGACGCTACATGCGTTGACACCTTAGCGCCGTCACACCTTCCAAGCACATCCGGATGTGCCGGCGCGCTGTTGCATCGGCTGAAGGCCTCAAACGGCGTAAATATGCTAACCTAGCAGGTTATTACATATTTGAGCCGTTTGGGGTCGAGACACAGGGGTCATGGGGTCCGAGTGCTCGCTGCCTTTATAGAGACATTGCTAAACGGCTAATCGATGCTTCTCAGGACCACAAGGCTGGCTATTTTCTGGCCCAAAGAATAAGTATCGCCATCCAACGTGGCAACACAGCCAACATTCTGGGAACCTTCCCAGTCGGCAATGACGCGGAGGATTTTTTAAACGATATTTTGTAATGTAAATATTTTTAGTCTATAATTATGTATATTTTGTATATTGTAATTCTTATTTTAAATAAATAAAGATGTGAAGAACACTTCTAAAATATGTACTTAATAACAAATCGTGACGAAAACAGGAAATTTGAAAATAAATTGCCTATCTGACACAGTACAGAAATAGTTGAAAACTGTTGGAAAAAAGTTAATTAGAAAAGTCATCACCGGATTTCATTCTATCTGTTCCATTTTGCAAAGAAATCTCTTCGGTATTAAATACTGTTACTGATTATAATCTGTTTATTATTGCCAGTTCTAAATCCAAATACGAATGAATGCATTGTTATAGCGAAATCAGATTTATTTGCAAATTGGAATAATGTGACTAATGGATGACGAGCGTTAGGACAATTGTGAAATGACATTTCCATGATTTACCAATTTAAAAATCGTTAATTTTGAAGAGCCAAATTTATTTCTGGTGGTAAAGTAGGTAAAGTTTTACGCCTAAAGAGTTGAAAAGTTCATTGTATAATTGGAAATACTTTCAGCAAAAAAAACAACTACCTATCCGAATGGGAACACATTGGAATGGGGACCACACGGGAAGATTCTCTCAATTAAAAAAAAATATTATTAAATCTGTTCACCCAGTTTAAAGTTATTATGATGTTACAAACATAAACAAGTTAAAAATATGGCAAAAATTTGCCATATATTTTAGAGTTTTCGAAAGTTTTTTCATAAAATCTAAAAAATGTCGCATGACATGAAGTTCAACATCGTTTTAGAGGTCTTTGACCATGCTGAGTCGATTGGCGTTTACACTGAGTCTCTAGTCTCTTACCGTTCTCGAGTTAAAAGTTGTTCACGGACGGACGGACATTACTGTTGTATAAGAGATTTTCGTTTCGAAAACTCTAAAAACGGAAAATCGAATTTAGGACCACCTCATTTTGCAACAAAGACTTCCAAAAAAGGACAAGGTTCTCAATTCAACTGTATGTTTTTTTTTTTATTTATTTATTTTATTTATTATTTATGTACAACACACATAGAAACAAGAACACAAAAACAGTAGTACAAACAATACAGTGAGCATAGTACAAGGGCACTGCTTATTCCTAGAGGAATCTCTTACAGCAGGCCTGAACGGAGATGTAGGGGTGAGAGGGTGACGCGTGTGCAGTGCAAGTAAATAAACTTACATAAACTAAGGGGGGCATATATACATGTATAAATACATACTGTGCTATAATAAACTTACATAAAGGTATACTACATTATAATATAATAGGTAGCTAAGATTAAGAGGAGAGGTAATAAGCTTTTACTTTCTTTTTAAAGAGATGAAGAGTTCTACAGCTTTGTATGTCAGGGGGGAGTGAGTTCCACAGTCTGACCGCATGAACAGTAAAGGAAAAGGAGAAGAAATCAGTTTTGTGGGAGGGACAATTTAGTCGGTACTTAAGGTGAGACCTACACTGGGTACCGGGTGCGTTCACGTAAGAGAACCGCTCCCGCAGGTAGGAAGGATAAGCGGGATTGAACAGGATATTAAAAAGGAGACATAATATCCGAGTGTCTCTGCGACGACGGATTGGGAGCCACTCGAGTTCCGTGCGAAAGTGTGAGACGTGGTCATGTTTACGAAGATTGAAAACAAAACGGATACAGAGATTTTGCAAGCGCTCGAGTTTATCCAACAGCTCCTCAGTAGCATCCAAATAGCAGGCATCCGCGTAGTCCAAGATAGGCTGAATTAGCGTCTGAGCAAGTGAGACTTTGATATTCAGAGGCAAAAAGTTCTGGAGGCATTTGAGCGTGTGAAAAGTGAAATGCACCTTCTTACTTACCTCGCCAACATGAGTCTTCCAGGATAGATTGCAGTCCATAACTACACCCAAATTCTTTGCGGTATCAGTGTTTATATTTGATACGTAATGTCTTCGGATTGCGGGAACCGATTTTGTAAGGGCTCTTTCCACCGCTGGTCTTCCGGCCGTACGTGAACCAAATGGTTTAGCACGAAGCGATGGAAAGAGACCGGACGGTATGTCGTTGCTACCGTGGAAGATGGGAAGGCCTTTGGTGTGGGACGCTACATGCGTTGACACCTTAGCACCTTCACACCTTCCAAGCCAGCATTCTCTCCTATTCATTCGCCGAATACGGTAGTCACTTTAATGAGTTACCTATTAAAATTATAAATACCTACATAATGGTGAAGTGTTATAATTGTAATAAGCTCATCACAAAAAAAAGTCCACTTTTAGAATGCGGAAGATGCCAAAAAATAGTCCATGCAACTGTCGTGTGTTCAGGGCTAAGCTCAAAGCAACTTTCGGCGCTCAAAGCAGCTGAAAGTCTCGAGTGGACGTGTGTTGAATGTGCTCAGAATTCGTCACGACGTAAGTCTTTCCTGATGCTTGAGGACTTGGAAGAGGAAGAAGATGAAGAGTCAGTCCCGTTAACCAACAGCTTTGATGTCAAAAAGCTCCTGCAGGACCTGAAAAAGGAGGTGAGCAACATCGTGACACAGGAGATGAGGTCAGTGACGAACGACGTGCAATACTGCAGTGAAAAAGTAGACGACTTTGCCGAGTCACTTGATGCCCTAACAGCAAAACTATGGGACCAGGAGAAAAAAATTGTGCACCTAGAAAACAAGAATAAACATCTGGAATTGAGAATAGAAGTCCTAGAACAGCGAATCAACGAAACGGAACAGCAGCTACATGGTAACCACGTTGAAATAGCGGGTATCCCGGAGTCAGCTGATGTGGACCTCCCCAAGCTTGCTGAAAAGGTTGCCGATAAGCTCAAGACCCCTAAAGAAGCCATCATCTCGATCAAGCGACTTGCAGCACGTAAAAGCGGGTCTAGGTCGGTTTTAGTCAAACTACGAAGTGAGGATGCTCGTCAACTTATGATAAAATCTGCGCGTGAAAATACAATCTTAGTACGGGACATCGTAGCAAACACAACGGCAGCGACAGCGTCGGAGAAAATCTACGTAAGGGAAGTACTCACTCCGTACTTCAAAAATCTCTTATGGCAAGCTAAGCAGGATTTGAAAGGTACCTACAAGTTCATCTGGGTTAAGGAATCGCGTGTACTGGTGCGAAAAAATGAAAAATCTAAGGTGTACAACATTAGGTCAAAGAGTGACATACAATCTCTGCTCTCAGACAATAATAGTAAGTAAGGCTACTTATAACTTCCCTCTCGACCTTTATTTATCGTAAGTTGATCAAAGTTTATCTACCCACCTAATAAATTAAATATAGTTAATGGATTTATTTGACCTAGAAAGTAATAACGTAAAAGAATTCTACGATTGTGTAAACTACTGCTCATATGAAAAACTAGTACCCACGAATCCGCATAATCTATCATTTGTTCATGTTAACATAAGATCCACGATTAAGAATTTCTGTAAAATAGAACACCTAATAGCTAATTGTAACTCGTCAATTGATGTACTAATTATTACGGAAGCAAATATATCCGATAATATCCGATCGCTTTATAGTCTCAGTGGTTATACAATGCACACCGACCTACGCAAACATCGTAGGGGAGGCGGAATTATTGTTTACATTAAAAATAAACACAAATTTACTCGCAGTATCACAACACCATTACATTACGAGTGCGTTATTGGTAAATTAACAACCTCCTCGTCCTACTCTGAGGGACTGTGCGCAGTTTATAGACCGCCGGGATTAAATAAGAACCTATTTATCTCTGAACTAGACAATATGATCACTAATCTCACTAATGGCGACCTAGTGTTACTGGGGGATATAAATATAACACTGAAACCGTCAACAAGCACTGAAATTGAGTATGAAAGGGCATACATGAATGTCATGAGCGGACACGGTCTTTCGTGCGGTATCACAGACTACACTAGGATAGAAACGTTAAAACGAAATAACAAAATTATTGTAACAAAAAGTTGTATAGATCACATCTTTGTGCGATCCCGTACGAGAGATGCGTTCACCGCTGCACTGGGCACTAGAATGGCCGATCACCGAGTGACTGCGCTTACGCTGCACTCGAACATTGCTGTACAGGATGTTCCAATTTATATCACGCGTTACGATAATAGAAAGTTGAATAGTATGTTAGATAAAATTGACTTTAAACCGATCCATAATATGAACCATCCAGAACATATTTATTCATACATAGAAAAACATTTTAATGTTTGTTACAAACAAGCTCAGTATAAAAAACAGCTAAGCGGGTCGAAACGAAACTCCTATCCCTGGGTGGACCAAAGCATTAAAAACCTGTGCCATTATCGTGACCGCTTGTATTGTGATTGGTTAAAAGATACAAGTAACAAAGAATTGAGATTAAAATATAATAAAATAAGAAATAAAACAAATAAAATAGTACATAATAATAGGAATAAGTATTATAAATCAGAAATAAATAAATATAGAACCGACACAAAAAAACTGTGGCAAATCATAAATAATATGGCCGGAAGAATCACAAATTCAATCGATGAAGTAATTCTTAACGCGTTTGGCTCTGTTGGTAGCGATAAATCAATTGCAGATAATTTTGCCCGTCAATTCCAGATCAATGTTAAATCAATTATACCTAAATGTAACAATAAACTATTAAATGAACCTGACTTTACCAACCCACTCGACAAATCGATCTTTCTTAGAAAGGCATGTAGAAATGATATCATAAAGATACTCAACAAGGTGAATCCTCACAAGGCCCCAGGTGCTGACGGTATAAGGGCAACAGATGTTATACATTTGGCGGACAAAATAAGTGATGCAATCGCGCGCCTAATAAATACCACTATAGAAACGGGATGCTATCCAAAAGATCTGAAGAGAGGTATTGTCAGACCGATTCATAAAGGTGGCAATGCTCAGGACTACTCTAAGTACCGCCCTATCACAATACTGCCTGTGCTCGATAAAATCGTTGAAAAGTACGTGTGTGAGGTTATTCAACAATTCTATGCGGCGAACAACGTCCTATGTTCTCAACAGTTCGGATTTCAACCTAAAAAAAGTACAACACTTTTGTTATCTCGTTTCACTGATACAGTAAATAGTTGCTTAAACGACAAGAAACACGTACTACTAGTTTTCATTGATTATAGCAAAGCGTTCGATACTTTGAGACACGATCAGTTAGTCCAGCGACTAGATATCAGTGGTGTTCGTGGCCCTCTTCTTGAATGGTGTAAAGACTACCTCGACAACCGCTGTTATCAGGTAAGAGTCGGCAAGGCGCACAGTGATAGTGTTGGGGTCACAGAAGGCACAGCTCAGGGATCGGTACTTGGTCCTTTGCACTACTTAGCCTATGTAAATGACCTCAAAAATGTGGTTGAGCACTGCACTGTGTTTCAATTTGCAGATGATACTTGTCTGATAGCTGCTAATAGTGACCTAAACGTTGCGAATGAACATATACAAAAAGATTTTACAACCATCTGTGAATGGTCGCACGATGCAGGTCTAGTCTTGAACGCTGAAAAGACAAAACTCATTCATATCCACTCAAGTCACAATCGTAATCCGAGTGAGATTAGTGTTAAGGTCGCAGCTCACAGTCACGACTGTCTGCACAACAACAGTTGCACAGCAGAGTGTCACTACCTGGAGAAGGTGACTGATGTGACCTACCTTGGTCTGGTAATAGATAATAGGTTCAGTTGGGCTAGACATATTGATAGGGTAGGTAGTAAATTGCGTGCGATTTTGGCTAAATTTTATATTATTAAAAATAGAATACCTTTTGATGTGTTATTGACTATGTACAAAGCTTTGGTGGAAAGCATTGTATCGTATGGTTTGAGCAGCTATGGAAGGACAAACAAGACGTACTTGGACCAAATCTTTAACTTACAGTATGGGTTGCTGAAATTGATTGTACCACACAAAATAAAACTAAAATATAAAGATGATCCTCTGGGACTGTTTAAGTTTTGCGATGTCATGCCAATACATAAAAAAGTGGAATTTAGTATTTTAGTGGAGCAGTACTTCAGAAAGGAAATTCAAATACCTAAAATCGCTGTGGGATCGCCGCTCCGGGTGGTAACCGGTGTGGGGTAGCGGCGGCCTTGCATCAGGGGGGTTTGGGAGCCCTTCCGTCCGGCGAGTCGGCTCCGACCTAACCACACGGTTCTAGACAAAGCTAGCCCCTGCGCTTTGTCACTTACTGCTGCACCAAATGTCGCCCTGTCTTCACGCTTCTTCTTCAAAATCTACAATGGCAGTGCAACAAAAAAGAAATAAACGTTACACAGCGGCCCTAGGAAACCCCACAACTTCACATTTCGAGGTGGAGTTCACTAACGTCCGTGGACTCCATGCGAACCTCGATACCGTCCACCACCACCTTGAGATGGCACGGCCCGCTGTGATGTTCCTCACGGAGACACAAATACGCCGCCCTGACGACACGTCTTACCTGTGTTACCCCGGCTATGTCATCGAGGAACAATTTCGAGACAAAGCCGGGGTGTGCGTGTTCGTTAGGGCGGATGTTTGCTGCCGCCGGTTGCGCTGCCTAGAGAACCCCTCCAATTCCGTCCTTTGGCTGCACGTAGACCATGGCTCTATGAGCCAGATCTACGTGTGCGTCTACCGATCCCACACAGGGGATTCTGAGACAACAAAGCTCTTCCAGTACCTCAGCGAGACGGCTGATGAAGCGTAGGTGCGGTTCCCGAACGCTGACCTAGTATTTCTGGGGGACTTCAATGGCCATCACATTGAATGGCTGGGGTCCCTCAAGACTGATCATGCGGGTAGAGCCGCCCATGCGTTCGCTCTCTCCCACGGTCTGACCCAGATGGTATGCGGGATCACCCGGATACCAGACAGGTCAGATCACGCGCCCGCTCTGCTGGATCTACTGCTGACGAGTCGCCCAGCCCAGTACAGTGTTTCAGTAGGAGTGGTCGGAAGTACCCACTGGGTAGTTCCGACCACTGTGTTGTTCACGCTGGCATGAAGGTGTCACCTCCTGCACGTCCTGTACAAACGTCACGACGACTATGGCACTACTCGTCAGCGGATTGGGACGGTCTACGCGATTATTATGCGTCCGTCCCCTGGAGCCAGCGCTGCTTTGTAGGAAAGGCTCCTTCGGATAGTGCTTCTGCTATTGCTGGCGAGATCAGTTTAGGGATGGATTATTACATCCCTTTCACTGATGTCGCCAGTATCCGCAGAGCCCGTCCCTGGTTCGGGCGAGATTGTGCCAAAGCTGTTCGACAAAAACAGTCGGCATATCGCGCCTGGATCAGGGCCCGGGCTGTGCGCGACCCAAACGTGGGCCACCTCAAAGCAGCGTACAACCTGGCCACAAAGTCGAGTAAGAGGGCCTTTAAGAGAGCGGATGCCCAGCGCGTCGCGCGGCTTGGTCAGGAGCTCACTTCCCATCCCACGGGCAGCCGTGGATTCTGGCAACTGGCCAAAGCCGTGCAATCTAACTTTTGTCAGCCCTCGCTGCCACCACTGCGTTACCCAGATGGAACACTGGCTCACAAAGCCCAAGAGAAAGCGGATATGCTCGCAGACCTCTTTGCGGCTAATTCCCGGGTCGACGACCGTGGCCTGCAGCCCCCCGCCATCGCCAACTGTGGCCACACAATGCCTGATATTGTTATCAGACAATGTGATGTACGGGCAGTACTGCGGTCACTCGACACGCGGAAAGCCAGTGGCCCTGACGGCATTCCGGCGGTGGTGCTACGAAAATGTGCAACTGAGTTGTCTCCAGTATTAACGCGTCTGTACCGCCTGTCATACTCTTCAGGGCTCGTGCCGGAGGTCTGGAAGGAGGCTAACGTACAACCGATCCCCAAGAAAGGGGATCGGTCCGATCCAGGCAACTATCGACCCATAGCTGTCACCTCAGTCATTTGCAAGGTGCTTGAGCTCCTTATAAATAAGCAGCTCATGCAATTCCTAGAGGATCACTCGCTAATCAATGATCGACAATACGGCTTCAGGCCAAAGCGATCAACGGGTGATCTTCTGGCATTCGTAACGCATGTCTGGGGTGGGGCTATGGAAAGGCACGGCGAGTCCTTGGCTATTAGCCTGGACATCGCCAAAGCCTTCGATAGGGTCTGGCATGCTTCGCTCCTTTCCAAGCTTCCGGTATATGGTCTACCTCCTCAACTGTGCAGCTGGATTGCCAGTTTTTTAAACGAGCGCCGAGTGCGGGTCCTCTGCGATGGCCAGGCTTCTCGCTTCTTGCAAGTGAATGCCGGGGTACCGCAGGGGTCCGTACTATCACCAACTCTCTTTCTTCTGCATATCAATGATATGCTATCCCTCGGGAACATTCATTGCTATGCAGATGACAGCACACTGCACGGGAGTTACTCGGTTCGTCCGACGGCGGGGCGATCTGAGATTGAGGAGGAGAGACGACGACTCGTGGCTGATCTCGACCGTAACCTCGACAGTATCTCTCAATGGGGTACCGAGAACCTGGTCGAGTTCAATGCCCGCAAAACACAGGCGTGTGCATTTACTGCGAAGAAATCCCCTTTCCTTCCCCTACCCTCTCTTCAGAATGCATTATTACCAATGAAGGACAACCTTGATATCCTTGGCATAGACGTTCGTCGAGAGCTCATTAATAAAAACTACATCGAAAGATGTATAGGGCTAGCTTCGCGGAAACTAGGAATACTGAATAAGGTAAAGAGATTCTGATCCCACCCTCTTCCTTCCGATCCCGAACGACTCGTGCCGGGCAGAGATGCCACCCCCACACAGTGGATAGCATGTTCGCGAGAACCGAACGTTTTAAACGTTCGTTTCTCTGCCGAACGATAGTGGCCTGGAACGCCCTGCCTGTGCACGTGTTTCCTCCCACATATAATCCTAGGTTCGTTAAGCGGAGCGTGAAGAGGCACATCAGTAGGTCGTCAAGTTGAGGGCCACTCTCAATAGTAATGTGTGCTGTGAGAGTGGCCCACAATCGCTAGACGTCGTCACGACTTACCACCAGGCGGGCGGCGTCAATTTGGCGAACCAAATATAAAAAAAAAAAAAAAAAAAAAAATATAAGCGTCTAACTATGCCCAGATTTCGGAACTTCTACGGTAAAAGATCCTCGGAGTACATACTGCCCAAATTGATAAATAAGCTACCACCCGAAATAAAAAGTAATATAACTGCACGTAATCTTAAGGCTGTCATTAAAAAATATTATAGCTAGCGACTTAGATTGGAACAACCTGTATAGTCGGGGCGCGGGCGTGGCTTACGGCTGGTGTTTTTTGCCTTTTGGCCGGGCTGGGTGCATCGCGCGCGTTTGCTTGGTTTTATCGTTATTAGATTTTTACTAGTACCTACATAATATATGGGTACTTTTAACTAATGACGGGTACTTTTAAACTGTTTAGTTGTAAATTCAACACTCACTGTTACTCAATGTTAATTTGTATGTAGTAAGTATTTAAGTATGAACTACCTACCTTCGTGAAGAAGTTAACGAGAAGAGAACGGTTTATCCTACACAAACCTATGTATGTTTACAGGATAAATTTATTGGCTGTAAAATGTATAAATTTAATAATAAAAATAATAATAAGGTTAGGAGGTTTCTCAGTCTGTGACCTCTACCGCTGGTAGTTTGGGCCCTGCTCCGCTACTGGTGGTGGTCTGATATGGATTTTTTTATAATATTATATGTAATTTTTCATATAAATATTGTAAAAAAAATTATGTTAAGAGAATAATTTAAATAAATGAGTATAATAATAAAATAACCTGGCAACACTGCTACAAAACAGTCACATTTTTTTCTTGAGGAGCATTTATTAAAATATTTTACCTTTAATCTACAATAATACAAAAATATCATTCAAAACATAATAAAAGTACAAATATATATCTATTACAAAAAAAATCAGCATGAAGAAATCCGGAAAAAACACAAACATATATTTTATAAATTATAGTACACTTTGACACATTATGTCAGTGTAACAAACTGAAAATGATAAAACGAAAATAAGATGAAAATCAAGAAAAAATATAATGTTGACAAGAGCTGGCGCCAAAAAAGCACATTTACCAACCCCGGACTTGTCGCACAGCTCCGCCTTACAGTCGTCGACAACTGTGACTACTGGTGAGGCGTCGAGCTCAAGCAGCGACGAGTTTTTCTCTCCGTCGACGTCGCCTCTACCTGTACGTCGGCAGGGGAGAGGCCGGCCACCGACTGGCTTGGGACCCCGAGGCCCTCCGGCTTCGATTACGGACCCCGCTACCGGTGGTAATGTGCACCGCATTCGATGGAACTTCGGTATGAATGAAAACGTGATGCGGGCATATTTTGTGGCTACAGAGGGGGGAACTAACCTCACTGCGTACCGTGTTCGCATGCTACCTCTGTTTCAGGTACTTGAACCAGATGTCAACGTATCGGCACAACGCTTATCGGATCAGGTGCGCGCCATACAACGCTGTCACCTGTTGGATGACGCTACACTTGAGAGGCTACGCTTAGAAGTGTGTAGTGGTATCACGCCTTCTTCATTGCAATCATTACCTGTGCCATTACAAAGTAACCGTAATGAAATAACGCAAGAAAACATCATCTCACATGTTGGTGAAGAAGTGAGTGATGCTGCTATACCTGTAAGTACTCAATACAATGAGGAATTAAGGAGCGCTTTGGAGCGAGCGATTGGTGAGTTTCAATCTGTCCCTATTGAGTGTAGACCGCGGCTTCCGCGTTTGCCTACACATAAAAAAAATGTGGCGCTAGTGTGTGCCCTAGACTCGATGTTAACATCGTTTTTTAACAACTGCAGAAACATTACTGATACCCATTCCATTCTGTACTGTGCAGCTGTTGCAGTATGTCGAATAGCTGGTGTTAAATTTTTTAAACAAGAAACAGCTATTCGACCAAAGCCTGCTGTACCAGCTTGGCAGTGCAGAATTGAACGGCGCATCAACGAGGCTAGGGTGCTCATTGGCAAGCTACACTGCTTCAGGACGGGCAATACACGCCCGAGAGTCATGCGCTTTGTGACCCGTGCATTCGTGGGAACTAATATTAGGCCCTGTGAATACTCTGTTCGGGTCACAGAGCGCATCGATTACCTGAAGCAGAAAGTTTATGCGTATACGCCCGTCAGTCATACACAGGATGCGTGGATTAGGGATGTTGAGCGGGCGTGTGAACCAATTCCAGCTATGGAACCTATAACCATATCTGAAGAAGATATTGGTTGTGCAGTTCGTTCGTTGCCAAATTGGAAATCTGCTGGACCGGACGGACTGCACAACTTTTGGTTAAAATGGTTCCGTAGCTCACACGCTTGCTTGGCATCTTGCTTCCAGTCATCCCTTGAGTCAGCGTCGCTTCCAGCTTTTATGACTACCGGAGTAACCCACCTCCTATACAAGTCTGGTAGTACCACAGACCCCAAAAATTATAGACCTATAACTTGTCTACCTACCATATACAAACTTTTTACATCCATCCTGAGAGTAAAAATATATTCACATGTACAAAACAATAACATCTTGTCAATCTCTCAGAATGGATGTAAAAGTGGGGCACGTGGTACGAAAGAGCTCCTTATTATTGAGGTACGCCGCAACCGAAAGAACCTTGCGACATGCTGGATTGACTATAAGAAAGCGTACGATTCTGTGCCTCATACATGGCTTCGGAGGGTGCTAGAGCTGTATAAAGTTGATGCAACTCTATGCACCTTTTTGGGGTCATGTATGAGACAGTGGAGTACGGTTCTTGTTTATCCAGGGTGTCGTCAGGTTCTAGGAGGTGGTGTACCAATAGGGATTGAGAGAGGTATATTCCAGGGTGATAGTCTGAGTCCGTTGTGGTTTTGTCTAGCACTGAATCCTCTCAGTACGTTACTAGAGGGTTCAGGGTTAGGCTATCGGATGCGCAGAGGGGGTAAAATTTTGTCCCACCTTTTTTACATGGATGACCTAAAGTTATTTGCCCCTAATGGCCCCGATTTGATGGCTTTGCTAAAAGTTAATGAAACTTTTAGTAAGGCCATCAGTATGGAGTTTGGGGTAGATAAGTGTGCGGTCATGCATGTAAAAAGGGGCGGGATTGTGGAATCTGAAGGAGTCAATCTTTCAGATTTCACACGATTTGGGTCACTCTCCGCAACCGAAACCTACAAATATCTAGGTATGTCTCAAGCTCTGTGTATTGCTGAGACTGACATGAAACAGAAGTTGCAGGATCGTTTCTTTGGCCGCCTAAAAAAAATACTGAAAAGTCTTTTATCAGGCGGTAACAAGGTGCGTGCTGTCAACGGCTGGGCCATGCCAGTCTTAGTTTACTCTTTTGGCATACTTAGATGGACTCAGACGGAGTTAGAAGCTCTGGATAGGAAGGTGCGTTGTCTATTGACTTCATATCGAATACACCACCCACGTTCGTCAGTAATGAGGTTGTATATACCACGGAAATGTGGGGGTCGAGGATTTTTAAATGCCAAGACTCTCCATAACCGTGAGATATGCAACCTTAGAGAGTATTTCCTACAGGTGGACGTGGATGTGCATCGAGATGTTGTGGCAATAGACAACAGACTGACCCCGCTGTCCCTTGCGAAAGAGAACTGGCGCAAACCTGTAATATTAAGTGTATCTGATCGGAAGGAAATATGGAAGAGCAAGGAACTGCATGGTCGATTTTATCGAGCTCTAAATGGACCCGATGTTGATTCAATAGCATCGGTATCCTGGTTACGATTTGGTGATCTCTTCGGAGAAACTGAGGGTTTTATCTGTGCAATCACTGACGAAGTCGTGATGACGAATAACTATCGGAGATTTATTGTCAAAGATGGGACGCTAGACATTTGTCGGGCATATCATCGTCCCGGAGAATCTTTAAGACATATTATCTCTGGTTGTTCCCGTCTTGCGAACGGTGAGTATTTGCACAGACACAACCAAGTAGCCAGGATTATCCACCAGCAACTTGCTTTAAAGTATAACCTTGTCGACGTGGAGGTACCTTATTACAAGTATGTGCCCGACCCAGTTCTTGAGAACGGTCATGTCACATTGTATTGGGATCGATCTATTATCACTGATAGGACTGTTATAGCTAACAGACCTGATATAGTGATAATGGATCGATTAAAGCGCCTTGCAGTAATTGTCGATATCACTGTGCCACATGACGAGAATCTCGTGAAAGCAGAAAAAGATAAGCAAATGAAATATTTAGACCTAGCTCACGAGATTGTTGACATGTGGGATGTTGATTCGGCGATTATTGTTCCGATAGTCGTATCTGCGCATGGTCTAATAGCCAAGAGCCTCGACCTCCACCTACAGAGGCTCGCGTTAGGCAGCTGGGTCAAGGGCTTGATGCAGAAGGCGGTTCTGTTACATACGGCTCGTATTGTGCGGAAGTTCCTGTCTCTGGAGCCCTAACCACCGGTAGCTTGGTCCCTGTACCCGATGCCGGTGGGTTACTGTTTTTTATATTTTTAAATGTATTTTTTATAAATCTATTTAAAAATGTAATAAATATGTGTTAAGTGTTAATAAAGAGAATAATAATAAAAAAAAAATAAAAAAAATAGCACATCCGGATGTGCCGGCGCTGCTGCTGCATCGGCTGAAGGCTTTAAACGGCGTAAATATGCTAACCTAGCAGGTGATTACATATTTGAGCCGTTTGGGGTTGAGACACTGGGGTCATGGGGTCCGAGTGCTCGCCGCCTTTATAGAGACATTGCTAAACGCCTAATCGATGCTTCTCAGGACCAGAAGGCTGGCTATTTTCTGGCCCAAAGAATAAGTATCGCCATCCAACGTGGCAACACAGCCAGCATTCTGGGAACCTTCCCAGTCGGCAATGACGCGGAGGTTTTTTTAAACGATATTTTGTAATGTAAATATTTTTAGTCTATAATTATGTATATTTTGTATATTTTAATTCTTATTGTAAATAAATATATATACTGTGTTTTGTGTACCTTTTGTAATCTATCTATATAAATATATAATACGCCAGTGAAGCCGCTTCTCCTCCTAAACTAAGAGTCGCACAGTCAAGTGTGGCACACCGTTGGAAAGGTCGTGGTCTCAAGTGGTGCGATAAGATTAGAAATTTGACAAAAAGTAAAAAAAAAGTTTGCAGTTTGCGCTAAGGGTTGCTAGTTGAAAACTACTACTTCCTAAATCCCATTTCAATTTGGTCCCATTCTGACAACTATTTGGTACCATTTCGGTAGTTTGAAGTCGGTTGCTGTCTCAATTTTTAACGTGTATTTTTTTAAAGTTAATAACGATGCAATACACTTACTTGATAATTCTTTTGGACAAAATATTTACTGAAAATATTTGCATCTTTGTCCTAAATTAAGAGATAACCTTTATTTCATAGAACGTAAATTGGATTACCTAACTTAATGAAGGTGCCTAAAATTGCTATATCCGGCTCTATCGACCACTCTGTCCAATAATAGAAGGTAGCAGACAAAGGGTTGCCAGTCAGCTATACTTAACGTGTTTTTCGCTGTAGATGTGAATTGCGCTTATTTAGCACCGTTCACCTGCTGAGACTCCTATTCTGTTATGATCGCCTGGTACTTTTTCGGAATAATGAGTTCAAACATTCAATCGGTTTTCACTGAATTTAAAAGAATTTAAAATCTTGAAGGCTCTTATGTTGTTATTATTCCTGATACATTTGAGGTGGACGGTGGAAATTTTATATTTCCCACGTAACACCCAGGTGGTCCGCTGTAAAAAAAAACTTCCCACGGTCCACCCAGGTGGTCTCAGCAGGTGAACGGTGGTAATTAAGCGGTGAATTGGGTTGGTAAAGGTTAGTGGTACTACAAGATTTTTGAAGTTAATAAAACACCTCTTTATTTCAAATTTTAAAAGTTCCCGTTTCATCTATATTAAAATTATAAACAGGAAAGATTTGTTTGTTTGAAGCGAATATGTTCCGTAACTAATGATCCAATTTTGAAAATTCTTTCACTGATATATAGCTACATTATCCCTGAGTAACATAGATATTTTTATCCCGGTAATCTATTACCACGGGAATCGGGAACGAGAAAAATCTATCACGCGGGCAGAGCCGCGGCGGCGGCGCTCTTTTAGTAGTCTACCACGAAAAACAGCGTATAAAAGATTCATACCTTATATTGCCTGGCTGTGGTCAGAGGCTGTGTCAGTTTTGTGTATGTGTATGTTCAGTTTCACTATTTTGCCAGCCTCGTCGAAGGTTAATCTCCCCAGTGCAGCTTAAATACTTATTTGCACAATTTGCAATTTTTTTTTTGGATTTGTATTTTCCTCGTTGTTCATATTTTAAGTTCTTTAGTATCTAATACAATGCATATTTAAGATGGTGTTATGAGCGAATACGCTTAATTAGCTTATACCAAATTCGTTTTGATAACAACTTTATTTGTAAATTACTACATATTGTAAAACAAAGTCCTCCGCAGCGTATGTTCGCGATAAACTCAAAAACTACTGCGCTAATTTTCAAGCTGCTTTCTCTAATGGATATAGTGGTTCTCGAGGAATATTTTGGTATATAATTTGTCACGTGTGAAGCCATGGGCGTTTGCTAGTAAGTTGCTAATGGCAGGCCTATGTCACTCGCCTAACAACCGCAAAAAACACGTGATGTCAGCTACAACTTGAAGTTGTAAGTCAGTAAGGGTTGTCTCTTGCTTGTGACACGGCATGGACCATAGAGTTGATATTGAGGCATTAACGTCATAATTATTGGTCAAATTATGCTGATATATATTTTACTTTACTGGTCAACCCTAACGTTCGAATTATGTTCTCTGTAAACAAAAGAATGTGCTTTAATTAACGTCGGAGTGCAAGTTCTGTATACAGTAAGTACTATTCCCTATTCTGTGCATACCAGGCCTACGTCACTCGCCTAACAACAGCAATAAATACGTGACGTCCGCGACAACTTGAAGTTGTAAATCAGTAAGGGTTGTCTCTTGTTTGTGACACGGCATTGACCATAGAGTTGATATTGAGGCATTAACATCATAATTATTGGTCAAATTATGCTGGTATATGTTTTACTTTACTCGACAACCCTAACGTTCGAATTATGCTCTCTGTAAACAAAAGAATGTGCTTTAATTAACGTCGGAGTGCAAGTTCTGTATGTAAGTACTATTCCCTATTCTGTGCTAATGGTTTCTTACTTTTATCAAGTTATACATAATGTAAGAAGTTATCAGACAAAGTACTGTCTCCTATCAAAACCGTAACGTATTTAATGATCGTCCTGTAGAACGTAGTGTATCAGTTACAGTGACGTCATCAGTAACAATAGCCCTGTCTGTCAACGACAGAGAAAATCACGAGCTTATTATTTACCATGAAGCTTTGCTTGTGATTTAACGAACTCTTTATTGAGCGGAGCGAAGCGAAGCTCTATCTTAGACGACAAGTGTAAATCGTTTGTGTGCCAACTAATCCAAAACGGCTTGACCGATTTTAACCAAATTTGGCATGCTGGTCGACATCATACCCGAGAGTGCATATCTCTGAAATCATGAAAATAGAGCATATAAAAAATTATAAAATTTGCTCCGCTCAACATTTGCAATTAGTAGCATGCATTGCATACCTAGTGAATAATTAATATACTCACTGAACGTTCTTACTTGGTTCTTACCTAATTCTTTGTTGGGGATATAATCCGAGATAATTTAGCTTTTATAAAATGACGTATGTTTGACTTAGTTAGGTTTCTACTTTCTTTTCGACTAAGAAGCAAATTTTCGTCATCCTTTTAATTCTAACCTACTTTAAAAAAAGAATTAGTTTCACAATTCGACTGTTTTCTTATGTTTTTTACCACATATCTACTTTTTTAATTAAAAATTGCTGCTTCTCGTGTCCTATTTCTATTTGGTCTCATTCCGAAAATTGTTTGGTCCCATTCTAGTAATTTGAAGTTAGGTTTTTTTCAAATTTCTTTACTAAAGAAACACAAGCTCAAATGACAATATACATGAAAATACTATCTACACTATATACAGCCGTCAAAGAACTCCTCCGCCTCGTCGCCGACTGGCAATGTTCCCAGAAGACTGGCAGCATTGCCACGTTGTATGGCAACAATTTATTAGCATTTCCGTTAACCCCTCCAGCTAAGCTAAAAGTGCTGGTGTTAGAAGTGGTCCCATCCAACTAATATTTGGTCCCAAACCGGTAAATTGAAGTCGGTATTTTTTTGTTCAAATTATCAGTGTGACCGGTATCATTGCCACCTGCATCTAACTAGAAAAATGTTTATGTATGAGAAATGTATGATAGTAATATCTAAATATATAAATAGTAATATATAAATAATAAAAAAAAAACTTTTTTTGTTGACGAGTTAATGTGGATATCCACCCATGAAGTCCCAATCGTATCCTCGAAAAATGTTTGTAAGTACGTTCGGATTGTCAGGAACAATGTTTGTTATTCATTCGAGTGTGAACCATTGAACAGGATTGAATAAGAATCATCATGTCCTGAGTTTATACATAGGATACTTTTTCTAGTTCAGCAGAATTACGGTAGGTGGCTCCGAGACTAACCTTAATAGAATAAAATTCTAGAAATTACCTAAATACATCCGCCGTATCATAATGGAACTAGAGAATGGAACTACTGGGATTTTTTTCTCCCAGTAGTACATCAAGGAAAGATTGAATGATGTCGGTATGCTGATCGTAGCTCAGTGGTCAGAGCATTCCCCTTATTACAGACAGTCCGAGGTCAGTTCGAGTCGTGCCATTGACATTAAAATTTTCAGTTTTTGTGATTTATACGTTCTAGCTAAATGCTTTTTTTCCCGGTAATGTTTTCCCGTGCATAATATTCGAAATGAAAAAACCATTGCATGTAATATCATTCTAAAACGACAAAATCTATATACCTTATAATTAGCGAATTGCCGCTACCAAAACCAAGATCCAAAAGTAATAAATAATGACTAATATTTGAAATAAACATCGATTTTATTTCAATCGATTGTAAGTTCCAAAAATCGATAGCTTGAAATATTATTTAGAATTAGATTAGATTAGATTGGAATAAACTTTATTGTACACCAATTAAAAATCATAGGATACAACAGATACATGATGTACAAAGGACGGCCTCATCGCTAATAACATATCTTACAGGCAACCTTAGGATGGACAGTAATTTAGAGAGACAAGTGTTATTATTATTAAGCGTTTATAAGTTCTTTCTTAATATTTTAAGAATAGTTTAAGCAAACTCATAGCTTTGAGATACAGACATGTAACGATACCACATTGATTTTCACATTGTCATTTTAGTAACTGATTAATATGCACTTAACCTCGCAACGTTTACCTTCAGAACCAATACATAAGTGATATTGGATGTTACTCACATCCAATAACGTAAGTTTAATGTACGTTGGAACTAAGTTTACTATCTCAGTTTACGAGCTGTTTGAGTTCAATCCACATTCACCATCTTCTGTGATTTTACAACCTGTTTTATAAGAGTAATTGATTTTATAGACACAGTATTTAGAAAAATATCTTCAGAGAACAGCCCCACTTCTTAGAGAACAGCTGTTCTCTCTGAGACAGTCTTGATAATGCCTCGTTTAGAGGCGAAACAATTGTCGACGTTTTGTTGTCCTTTTAATTCTGCGAAAAATTAATGCTATTATATAAATTTAAAAGGTTTTTTCTTAAAAACATTGTACTTACCATTGTATTGACATATATGTTAAATCAGTCGAGACATTTCAGAGGAGTTTTTTAAATGTATTTCATTCATTCATAAATGCATTGAGGAAAAAACTGTTACAGTTGAATTAACAGAAGCTTTTATGATTTCCATAGTTAGATTAATTAATTTGTATAGTTCACACCAAGAAAACTGATGTCATTGTTATAAAAACAATGCTCTCACATTATACGAGTATAAACAAAATTAAATGTGTTAACACATGAGCCACTTTTGAAGATGGTACGAGGTTGAAGTGACGTCATAAGTTTTAGACAGCGGCATTTCTATTAAGGAAGGTATATAGAGTCCCTCGTAATAATTAATTATTCACTACTAAGAACCTGACCTTTTGGTAAAAGCTCAGACATAATAATGATACAGCATTACTCATTAACTTATTGGAGGTTTGAGGTGAAGAAACCTCAATTAAAATTGTACTCGTGCAATTTCCAGGGTAGCACTGCACATTCCTCCGGCACCACTGGGCCGCCGGGAGCCACTGGAAATACCTTCTGCGTGCGAACCAGAGACGAATGTCATAGGTACTAATACAGTTTCTTCATCCCATACTAAGAAATGGGGTTGTTCTATATTACGGGTATATTACGACTATTTCCCAAGGGATTGTTATTTACATGAATTTAGATGTACTCGTATTATGTAGACTAACGGTCTTTTCACACAAACATTACTGTACGGTTTAAATCATCACCATCTCAACATCTCCGTTTAGATTGAGGAGCCACATTTCGTATCTTAATGAAATTTATATAGGTATTTAGTAGTAAGTTTAAAATTTTTGTAGCCTCAATCCTAGAATCTCCAGTTCTGTGACTGGGCAACCACTGGCATCTACAAAAGTAGAGCTAAGTTGTATGAATTATATGGTATGAAGCAATATAATTTTAATCCTGATTTTATTCAGTATGTTAAAGATTATTCCAAAATTTTCAGAAAAGCGTGTGTTGCTGCCAAGTCATTATATTTGAGTAATAAGATTAAACTGTCCAACAATAAAGTCAAAACGACTTGGAATATAATTAATGCTGAAACCGGTCGCCTAAAGCCCCGTGACAATGACTTTGAATTAATTATTGATAAAAAAGTCATTAAGAAAGAACCAGATGTAGCACAAACCTTTAAAAATTTTTTATAGACATACCCGCGAATATAACTAGCTCCTTGAATTCTTGCTCAGTTAAAGCTCAACGTATGCTGGAAATAGGCGTGAATCAGTGTCATGTCTCATTTAGCTTTGAATATGTAAACCCCAATGATATTATAAAAGTATTCAAGTCGCTTAACTCAAAAAAGACAGCTGACTTGTGGGGTATTTCTGTAAAATTGCTTCAGTCCATTATTGTGAATATATCTTTTCTTTTTTTTTTTTTTTTTTTTTTTTTATCTTTGGTTCGCCAAATTGACGCCGCCCGCCTGGTGGTAAGTCGTGACGACGTCTAGCGATTGTGGGCCACTCTCACAGCACACATTACTATTGAGAGTGGCCCTCAACTTGACGACCTACTGATGTGCCTCTTCACGCTCCGCTTAAAGAACCCAGGATTATATGTGGGAGGAAACACGTGCACAGGCAGGGCGTTCCAGGCCACTATCGTTCGGCAGAGAAACGAACGTTTAAAACGTTCGGTTCTCGCGAACATGCTATCCACTGTGTTGGGGTGGCATCTCTGCCCGGCACGAGTCGTTCGGGATCGGAAGGAAGAGGGTGGGATCAGATTGAAGAGCTCTTCAGAACACTCGCCGTGGTAAATACGGTAGAATGCGGCCAAGGAAGCTATTGTTCGGCGCTGAGCTAGCGGCTCAAGGCTTCCCGTTACCTCCGGACAACCTATAATACGGATAGCCCGTCGCTGCATAGCGTCGAGAGCGTCCAGCAGATACTTCGCGGAGCCGTCCCAGAGGTGAGAGCAGTATTCGACGCAGGGTCTAATCTGCGTCTTGTACAGCAGACACCTCTGGTCCGGTGTAAAGAATCTCTTTACCTTATTCAGTATTCCTAGTTTCCGCGAAGCTAGCCCTATACATCTTTCGATGTAGTTTTTATTATTGAGCTCTCGACGAACGTCTATGCCAAGGATATCAAGGTTGTCCTTCATTGGTAATAATGCATTCTGAAGAGAGGGTAGGGGAAGGAAAGGGGATTTCTTCGCAGTAAATGCACACGCCTGTGTTTTGCGGGCATTGAACTCGACAAGGTTCTCGGTACCCCATTGAGAGATACTGTCGAGGTTACGGTCGAGATCAGCCACGAGTCGTCGTCTCTCCTCCTCAATCTCAGATCGCCCCGCCGTCGGACGAACCGAGTAACTCCCGTGCAGTGTGCTGTCATCTGCATAGCAATGAATGTTCCCGAGGGATAGCATATCATTGATATGCAGAAGAAAGAGAGTTGGTGATAGTACGGACCCCTGCGGTACCCCGGCATTCACTTGCAAGAAGCGAGAAGCCTGGCCATCGCAGAGGACCCGCACTCGGCGCTCGTTTAAAAAGCTGGCAATCCAGCTGCACAGTTGAGGAGGTAGACCATATGCCGGAAGCTTGGAAAGGAGCGAAGCATGCCAGACCCTATCGAAGGCTTTGGCGATGTCCAGGCTAATAGCCAAGGACTCGCCGTGCCTTTCCATAGCCCCACCCCAGACATGCGTTACGAATGCCAGAAGATCACCCGTTGATCGCTTTGGCCTGAAGCCGTATTGTCGATCATTGATTAGCGAGTGATCCTCTAGGAATTGCATGAGCTGCTTATTTATAAGGAGCTCAAGCACCTTGCAAATGACTGAGGTGACAGCTATGGGTCGATAGTTGCCTGGATCGGACCGATCCCCTTTCTTGGGGATCGGTTGTACGTTCGCCTCCTTCCAGACCTCCGGCACGAGCCCTGAAGAGTATGACAGGCGGTACAGACGCGTTAATACTGGAGACAACTCAGCTGCGCATTTTCGTAGCACCACCGCCGGAATGCCGTCAGGGCCACTGGCTTTCCGCGTGTCGAGTGACCGCAGCACTGCTCGTACATCACATTGCCTGATAACAATATCAGGCATTGTGTGGCCACAGTTGGCGATGGCGGGGGGCTGCAGGCCACGGTCGTCGACCCGGGAATTAGCCGCAAAGAGGTCTGCGAGCATATCCGCTTTCTCTTGGGCTTTGTGAGCCAGTGTTCCATCTGGGTAACGCAGCGGTGGCAGCGAGGGCTGACAAAAGTTAGATTGCACAGCTTTGGCTAGTTGCCAGAATCCACGGCTGCCCGTGGGATGGGAAGTGAGCTCCTGACCAAGCCGCGCGACGCGCTGGGCATCCGCTCTCTTAAAGGCCCTCTTACTCGACTTTGTGGCCCGGTTGTACGCTGCTTTGAGGTGGCCCACGTTTGGGTCGCGCACAGCCCGGGCCCTGATCCAGGCGCGATATGCCGACTGTTTTTGTCGAACAGCTTTGGCACAATCTCGCCCGAACCAGGGACGAGCTCTGCGGATACTGGCGACATCAGTGAAAGGGATGTAATAATCCATCCCTAAACTGATGAACTTGGTAATTTTAGACCAATTTCAATACTACCTGCCATTAGTAAAATTTTTGAAAAAAATATATTGCAGCAATTACAATCAAATTTAATTCAAATATGCTACTACATAATGAGCAGTATGGATTCACAAGAGGTCGTTCTACCATTCACGCAGGGGACTTCAGAAGCATATTTTCAATGCCTGGGAGAATAAGCAAGATGCCATTGGTATATTTTGCGATCTCTCCAAAGCTTTTGATTGCGTTGAACATAATACCCTATTACGGAAACTCAATTATTATGGTATCAGAGATTCGGCACTGGACCTAGTTGCCTCATACCTCAGTGATAGAATACAACATGTTGATATCAATAGTAGTCAGTCTTTAGGGGCTTCTGTAGCTATGGGCGTGCCACAAGGATCAATTCTAGGTCCGTTTCTATTTTTAGTTTACATTAATGATTTACCGTTCTATGTACAGAATTTGTGCGACATTGTTCTATTCGCCGATGATACATCACTTATTTTTAAAGTTGATCGCAAGCTGAGGAATTTTGACGAAGTAAATAGTTCACTTGCACTAGTTCTGGATCTGTTTACAACCAACAATTTACTTCTGAATGCAAAAAAGACAAAGTGTGTTAGATTTAGTATGCCTAATGTTCAGAACTACGGTACTAATATTATTTTGAACGGTGATACCCTTAATCTTGTAGAATCAACCGTATTTTTGGGTATTACTCTAGACAGTAAATTACAGTGGAACGCCCAAATATCGGGTCTTGCAGGGAAACTTAGCTCTGCGGCTTTTGCTATTAGTAAAGTCAGACAGGTCACGGATGTAGAAACTGCCAGGCTGGTTTATTTTAGCTATTTTCACAGTATCATGTCGTATGGAATTTTACTGTGGGGCAAGGCAGCTGATATAGAGATCATTTTTATACTCCAAAAGCGAGCTATACCTGCGATTTATAAACTGAATGCACGAGTTTCTCTTAGAGAAAGATTTAAAGAAATAGGCATTTTAACAGTTGCATCACAATATATATATGCGAATATTATGTTCGTTAAACAGAATATACATTTATACAGTGTGAACAGTGACATACATGCAATAAATACTAGAAATAAGCATAAATTGCTTGGGATGTATTATCGTTTACAGAAGGTTCATGACTCCGTTGCAGGATTTGGTGTGTATGGTAAACATTATGAACCTTCCTTTGAATAAATTCAAAGTGGCTGTTAAGACACACCTCCTAAAAAAGGCATATTATACTATTAAAGATTATCTAAACGATACAGAGAAATGGCAATGAGTTGCTTGCTCATCACTCGAGCTACATAGGGGCTACTTCTGTTTGAAATGTTGTTTTGTTGCTGAAACTCACTTATTATTGTTCAATTATTATTATTATCATATTGTAAGGTATGGGTACTTTGAGATTATGTGGCACCTTTAACTAGTATTTAACTTTTTTTGTATTTCTCTGTGTGTGTGAATAAGTATCGCCCTCCAACGTGGCAACACAGCTAGCAATGACGGGGAGGTTTAATCAGGTTCTCTTTAAAGTGCCTTATCATGTGCTGCAAGTATATTAATAGTGTCTCCTAGTACGTACAGGTATACCTTTGACCCGGGCAGTAAGTCGTGATCATTATGTACGCATATATGTAGTACTATGTACTGACAAGTACAAGGCCGTATCTATTTTATAATTATAAGTGGTTCTGTTATACATCTATGAAGAATATCTATTATTTAAGATTATATTATAATACAAAAAGAAATCCAAGAGTTTCAATCCAAGTAAAGATTTGTGACGAAATTATTGATAAATGTCAGCCGTAACTCAAAACAAGTCACGTTTTGGAGGATGTCATTAATTTTATTCACAGATGTCTCCAGTAATAGGACGTCTTACTTTGTATCAATGACGTCACGGTGTACTGGCGCAGAAAAATAAGATAATCCAATACGTTCTTACTATCCAATTCACAGGACATTTATCTGAATTTGAATAATTAACAAACCGCCATTTAGAATTTGATTAAAAGAAAACCGTATAAGTATAGTCACATTGCAGTATATGCAGAGGTTTATCACACAGATAGCCCGAGACGCCCAGGACTTTAAGTGGGTGTGCCATAGCGTAAGATATTGTTTGCCTTTCATCAACATTTCATCGCAAGGCAACGGGTTTCAATTTTTTTTTCAAAATTACAATTTTTTCAAAAAACAAAATTGCGCAATAGGCTTGCCCCTATTACGTGAGACCAAAAATACTGGCAAATTGCGCCTCTGCCTACCCCTTTGGGGATATAGGGGTGATATGTGTGTGTGTGTGTGTGTGTTATCACACTAAACTTAAATGCCATTAAAGTGATATAAAAGGTAATGAATAGGAATATAAAAGGTATAACACAGAATCTCGTTCGTCAATCAGCAGGTGAACCAGTTTGCAAGTAAATTTGATTCTGGTCGCGGGATTAGCGTGAAGTTCATAATACGAAATTTGACATACATCACGCCTGGCACCTATTATATACATACAGCACCTCTACCGTAGGTAGAGGTGCATTAAACACCCACACTTTGCCAGTTATTTTGTTGGTCCCACGCAATAGGGGGCAAGCCTAATGCTAAGGGCAATAGGCCGGGCCCTATAGAAAATCTATAACAACTCTGTAATTCAAACCAAAATACCAACCGACAGGACAGATGTTACATACCACTAAATAGAATCTGTCCGAGCATGACGGAAACACACAAAATGTATAAATTTCCATTCCCATAAAACATTTCATTTCATAAGTGACATAATAACAACCTCTATATTTGAACACAATATTGCTCTTACAAAACATTGTTATCAATTTACGTTTCATTACTAAAGTACAATACATTGAAATTCTCGTCCCCAAGCAAATAAGGAAATGAATACGCCCTAAAATAAGATCGGAATATACGCACAAGAAAACAGTAAGACTTATTAAACATATTTAGTAAAAATAAATGCTTTTCAATATTATGATTTAAAAAGATTTCAATCTGTGTCCTGTGTACACAAATAATAATGATCGTAATAAAATCAATGGACGTTTCAAAACTTAGCCTCTCAAAACTTACATAAAGGACACCGATAACAAAAGAAAATAGAAAATTCCATTTACAAAACTCACCATCAGTCGAAAGAGTTCAAAAGATCCACAATCCACGGATCAACAACTTCAAAGAAAAGCTTCTAAACTCACACCAGTAATTTCTGATACATTATCACGGTTAACCGTGGCAAAGAGTTATGAGATACACAGTCAGCAGAATGAGTAGTATGAACATGTTGGTAAACACTGGTTGCACGGATTTTAAAAACGGAACGCTCCTGAAACGCTATGGTTCGCTCAAGTTGAGAAGAGCGGAGTATGTCGAAGTGCGCGGGTGTTCGTCACGAGCGCCGGGACCACACTGACAGGGATGCTGCTGGTTGCTATGATACGACACCCATCACTACCCCCTACGGCCGCCGCCCTAGACGAGTGCCGCGCAACCTAGTTTTACATATAACACAGCTACTGTCTACGTAATGGCTCTTCAGCAATTTCCTGATAAAATGCTTTCGATAGTTTATTTGTGTTAGATTGAAATGTTATTTGATTCAGTCAAAATTACCGTTTCTACTCGTATGTTATTGTATGTTGGTTTAAGACTTCAAGATTTTGGATGTACCTATTGTAATTTCAATGAGCTACTTACAAGTTTCGGTATATTACAGAAGGGATAATGTAAGACCAAAATACCTACATCAACAATATATGTATATACGAATATAACAAAGTCGTGTTGGTTAAGAGATTAATGGCTCGAGAACAGCTGGACCGAATTTTTTTTTGTTCTTCGTTATTATTAAGAGAAGGATCTTTTGAAGAAGAAAAAGAGAACATTAGAAAAAATTATGCAGTACGAAGTTCGCCGGGACACCTAGTTAAACAAAATTAGAGATATTACATTGTAGGAGTATATTATTATAATAATATGTGGTTTAGATGCTTTTCTATGATGAAATACAAACAGACGTTCAGAAACGCTCAAAATGTCAATCGCACAGAAATTGACGTCATGGGTTGCCTTTAACCTTTACGCACGGATGTCATATCACTAGGAATAGGGAAATTCTGACTCTTTTTGTTATAACTCATAGCAATATCTGCGAGCGGTTTAGTTTAGTGATATAATATATTTAACTGCCTCGGTGGCGCAGTGGTATGAGTATGCGACTGCCGTCCGTGTGGTCCCAGGTTCGATTCCGGGTCGAATCAAATATTTGTGTGATCCACAAATATTTGTTTCGGAGTTTGGGTGTCTTCTATTCTATAATATGTATGTATTTATAAATATATAAGTATGTTTATCAGTCGTCTAGATCCCATAACACAAGCTTATATTAGCTTAATTTGGGCTAGATGACACTGTGTGAGAATGTCCAAAAATATTTGTATTTATATTTATATATATATAAATATATAAATATTCTCGTTGTTCCTAGAAAATACGTATTCAATTGACTGAGTGTAAGATTTATAAGTTTATATGTAGTGAACTAGTATTAAGAAATATCTAGTTATCCCGACGAACTTTGTATCGCCTCAAAAAAAAACAAAGAATATTTTAATATTTCATGCAAATGTATGTAAATTGAAAAACGCGACGGACGGACAGACAGACAGACAAATTGTCGTATTAAATATATAGATTCCATACATAATATCGACGGTGGAAAGGAGAAACGAATGAAATAGGTACCATTAAAACGCCATTTGGTCAATTGTTCAGCAGAGCTGTTTAAAGTTTAAATTTTAACAAAAATTATGATAGCTTCTTTGTTTATAATGGATTTTTTTCAAATTTTATCAGTAGATTCAGTTTTTTGTGCTGTACATTTTGTATTTAATATAAATTAATTAAAGTCAATCAATTAACAAAAACGTGGCGTTTCATGAATGTGACATTTTAAGTAAGCAGGGATAAACACTTCACAGGCCCTCAAGAAAAGAAACTTGAAAGGACAAATTAATTCATTCACCATATTTATCTCCGTAAAAATAGGAGGGAAAAATTATTTTAAATACCATACCAAATTAAAAACATAGAAGGATAAATGCTTCAATTTACTTCGATGAAAAATAAACAATATGAAAGATACTTTTATGTACGATGTCTCTTAGATTTTTAGATCGTTTAGATTAGTTTAAATGTTGTACAATTTAAGGGAATGGGATTTAGGTAATTGATCTTGTTTATTTCGACAGATATCTCCTTCAAGAAACTGATACGACATTCTTATTAAAAAGTAGGAAGGGAATAACAACTGAAACGCCATAACTGGTACTTTACTTTCGAGGAACAATACGTGTTACGACACGCTAAGACATAACGTATCGGGAAAAAAAACAAAAAAAGGGTCGTTTAAAGGGAGGGTACTTTTAAAATACCCCCTTTTGTACTTTAAATGAAACGCCAAAATTCAAAACTCTATCAATCTGTATATAAAACTCATTTTCGACCAAAGTGGCGTTTCATTTGTTTTGCCTTTCCACCGTCGATATATAACTTCTATGTAATAGAAGTTCAGGCCTTTTCCATAGCAGGGATAGTTTAAAACACAATTCTGAAACCTTCAGTGGTATTACATACGTTGAAAATTGCTATTACTCTGGTACGTTTTGTGTATGTGTGAGTTCTACTTAAAAGTTGAATATTGAAACAGCAAGAAAATCTCATTTCTTTTGCCTATAAACAAATATGCACCCAATATTTTCTTGTAGGTAATTGAATAAGAATTTTGAGAAATATGTCTGGGCCACCGTAATGATGGACATAATGAGGATTTGAAGTTATCCTGGTAATCCTGTGGTAGGGTTCTCATCCCTACCAGAGGATTACCAGGATAACTAACCCGTCGTTGGGGTAGGGTTTTATCCCGCGTCAGTGAGTGAATCTGGTTGCAAAGTTGGCTTTTGTTGTGAGGTCCGCAGCACGCAACCCTTCTAGCCTGCTTCTGTAAGGTCGTCGGGGGGTTATCCCGCCGTCCTATGGCCCCGATCATGGCGGTCGATGATCTTGGGCGTAGATGAGTCTGCAGTGCCCTCGCAGCTGACTTCGGAAATCGGCGGGGAGAGAACGCTCCCTCTCCCTCTCGGCCGCCTCCTTCGCGAGCATGACCTGCTCGCAGAAGGACACGGCCGCGTTTGGCGTTTCACCCACTCCCGCTGGAGACCATGGCTTGAAGCATGGTCTCCAGCGAGAGGGTATCCACGCCCAGACCCACTACTAGGTCCCGGTGCTGACTCGCTCACGCTGAGCACTCCACCAACGTGTAGAGTGCGGTGTCGTCGTCGGAAACCTCGAAGTTTTATGATGTTTTACCTCAAGTAATCATTGTATCGCAGTCGTACCATTTAAGAGGACCTAGAAAGCGGGTGGCGAGGAATAAAATTATGTAAACGTTGATCATTGTTGATCAGATGTAACATAAATGTAGTATATAACACTCTGCCTGGCGCCCATAGTTTAGTTTCCCGTTTTAGTCTTCCACGAGAATCTTTTTTATTTTACTCTTCCATCAACCCTTCCAGCTTCAGCTACAGCATCAGATCAATTCTCAGTTATCATTATACTTATTACACTGTCATGCACCTTACATTGTGTGTGCAAAATTTTAGCTTGATCGAAAATTGATAAGCGAGTTTAAACTACTTGCAAGATTCCATTAGAACAAAATTGAGACAGGTGAAAGTAAATAAAAACTTGTAAAAGTAAAAATAAAATCATAACATAGTCGGCCGTTCCGTATGTATGCTTAGATCTTAAAACTACGCAACGGATTTTGATACGATTTTCACCAACGAATAGAGTGGTTTTCGAGGATGGTTTTTGTGTACATACTTTGTCAAGTAATGTATAATTTATTTTATATATTGGCGTCCGCTAGTAATATATAAATAAACTGACTGCTTCGGTGGCGTGGTCTGTAGTGCATCCGCTTTCGACGCTGGAGTCTCGGGTTCGATTCCCAGTTGGAACAGACTTTGAGTGATGACTATGACACATACATTTGTGCTGAAGTCTGTGTTTTCTATGTATAATATGTATACCGGGTATTACGTAAGGGTTTTATCAACCCGAAGCCAGCACCATCAGCTGGTCGACCAGAACCCGTTTCGATATGTAGCGTCCGCCAGAGAAGAAAAAAAAGTTCATAAAAAAACATTATTACCGAATAATAATAATAATAGTTTATTGTTTCTCCACAAAGGTTACAACATTGACTTACAGCTAATTAAATACATAATATTAAACCATGAATAAAATACACACTTGTTTAAACAACACTAGCTAAAATCAGCTGCTTCGGTCATCGACATCAAAAGGTACAAATAATAGGTACAAATAATGCGCGCCTGTGAAAAGCCTTCCGTCTCACTCCTGGTAGGAACATTTTGTCTCTGTTTCGCATCAAGCGACGCCGCACGAACACGAAGCGCTCGGTCGAGTCATGAAGTTTCCTAGAATTTTATTTAAAATCATTTAGCAAGGTTACAGGTCAGTTCAGTTGCATTCTTTGCTTTGTGCAGTGAGGTAGCTAAATAATTGTTTAGTGCGTTAATTTGTGAGTTGTGTCAAGTTGTGTGTGATAGTGATTGTGTTGTGTAGTAATGGCTCTGAGTAACGAAGAGTATTACGAGATGATGCTTTGTGTAGGAGCATCAGAAGGCAATTTGAGCGCTGCCCGGGAGTTGTACCGTGAGTTTTGATACCTAAAAATACTGTGTACGCAGTCGAGTCGAAGCCGCATTTAGCACTGTTACACAAGAAATTAACCTTTCCTGTAAACAAGTAATATTTTTCTAAAATTGGGGACAGAGATTTTACTATCACTTGCATGTGGTGCACCTGTCGGACCACTGACGAGGATCTGGGGAAACATAACTATGTGTTGGTCAAAATTGTATTTACATAAACAAAAATAATCCTTTAAGGACGCCCACACCGCCGCGTTGCCCGCGTCACCGCCAAGGGCATTGTACATACGTATCACGCGCTCATTGTCTAGCCGTAGTTTGTTTTGATTTGAAATATCTTTTTAAATTTTTTGATGAACTTTTTTTCTTCTTCTTTGGCGGTCACCATATATCGAAACGGGTTATGGTCGACCAGCTGATGATGCTGGCTTCGGGTTGATATAACCCTTTCGTAACAGCCTGTATATTTAAGTATTTATATCAGTTTATCTAGTACTCATATCACAAGCTCTGCTTAGTTTGAGACTAGATAGCGTTGTGTGAATTGTCCTAACATATTTATTTATTTTATTTAAACACCCAAACATTTATTAATAATAGAATTTTCAAAAACTGTAATCTATTTATATATAATACGCCAGTGAAGACGCTTCTCCTCCTAAACTAAGAGTCGCACAGTCAAGTTTGGCACACCGTTGGAAAGGTCGTGGTCTCAAGTGGTGCGATAAGATTAGAAATTTGACAAAAAGTAAAAAAAAAAAATTTTTACTTGCGCAGTTTGCGCTAAGGGTTGCTAGTTTTATTTAACACCTCTGACCTAGCCAAGAGAAATAGTGCTGTTTCGACTGTTTTTGCAGGTGAGGGTCATAAAGAGCTTCAAACTGGATCCATAACTTACTTATATTATGGCAATCGTCCAAGATGTAGGACGTGAGATACTTAGCGATTGCAGTAGGTAATATAAGTGGCCCCAGGAAGTCACTTTCATTGTTTTGGGAGTTATCGCGCATTGTAATGGGTACTAAGGGGTCTGTGAACGAAAAAAAAAAACAGAAGTAAAACTAAATCTCTAAAATAATCGATTTCACAATATATTAGTATTTTGTTATCAACACAATGGAACAACGATTACTATTACGAAATAATGATTTGTTCAATTGTCAATGTAGGTCACTGATTGGCTTACAACGCATAGCAACTATACCATGATTAGCTCAGGAAATGACAGGCTGGCTGCAAGAATCGAATTACACACCTTTGCCTAGCGACGGCAATATCTGCGTTGGCTCATTTTCAACCGACTTCCAAAAAAGGAGGTTCTCAATTAGATTTTGTTTTTTTTATTTTTTATGTTTGTTACATCATATCTTTGGACTGGGTGAACTGATTTTGATTTTTTTTTATAAATTGAAAGCTACTACTTCCCAAGCGGTCCCATTTCAATTTGGTCCCATTCCGACAATTATTTGGTCCCATTTCGGTAATTTGAAGTCGGTTGCTGTGTGTTTGACGTGTATTTATTGTCTACTAGTGGTCCCGGCGAACTTCGTACCGCCTGAAATTTTGCTGATGAACCTTCCCTGAACCTCCACGAATATTTTAAGACCCAAATTAGCCAAATCGGTCCAGCCGTTCACGCGTGATGTCGTGACCAAGGGAAATAGGGATTCATTTTTATATATAGAGATATATTTAATACGACAATTTGTCTGTCCGTCCGTCGCGTTTTTCAATTATAATTACATTTGCATGAAATATTAAAATATTTTTTATTTTTTTTTTTTATTTGATGCGATACAAAGTTCACCGTGATATTTTTTTTTTGTTAAACTTATCATCTGCGATCAGTCCTTGACTATGAGCGGATCTGTTGTGCGTTTTGTGTTAAGCCAAAGGTGCTCCCCAGCGGTAGCACCCTTCTCAGTATCGGGAATCTAGGTCCTGGATATGGTATCGCTTGAGGCGTTTGTGGTAGCTAATGTTAATTAGCTCAGAAGCCAGTTCGTTAGGGTGGTTCCTTAACCGGTTCTTATAGTTTTGAGCTAAGAGTCTTATTTCCTCCTTCACTGTGTTGACATTTAGTGCTTCATGTATTTCCGCATTCGTGACAAACCATGGCGAGATGGCCAAGTTTCGCAGAATACCATTCTGCACTCTTTGAATAATGGTTAGATTAGAGTTACATGCACTTCCCCAAAGCTGGAGACCGTAGGTCCATATTGGCTTCAGGATGGTTTTATAAATGAGTAGCTTGTTATCCATGGATAGAATAGAGTTCCGCGCCATTAGCCAGTACATGTTCCTGTACCGCAGGTTAAGTTCATCTCTTTTTGTTTTTATGTGTTTTTTCCATGTTAGCCTGTGATCAAGATGCATGCCAAGGTATCTGATGGTTTCACTTTGTGGGAGGTCGTTGTTACCCAGTTTAACCGTTGGACAATTGCCCTTTCTTAAGGTAAATGTGATGTGTGCAGATTTGGTGGCACTTGCCCTAATTCTCCATTTTTGGAGCCAGTCATCTATAAAGTTAACACTACCAGGCGTTACTTTTCGGAAGTTAAATAAAATAATAGTTAAATAAAATAAATCTAACTACTTTGCAATATTCCGCCACATGCAAATTACCCAACTCTCGTATTTATTCATGCACAAATCCGCCCTCCAAACCCACTTAGACCGAAAGAATAGAGAAATAATTTTGAAAATATAATAAATATGAGAGTTGTGTTATCGTGCAAAAAATAATAAAAAACCTCGACACGTGTTTCGTCCCCAACCAGGGGCATCATCAGGAGATGTTGATGGCTCGGCGCACGGCGACCGAATGAATCGCCGTGCGCCGAGCCATAAAATCCAATAAAAATAAAATCAAACTAAAAATAAAAATCAAATTAAATTCATTTAAATTACAATTCATTGCTATCAAATTAAATAAGATGAAAATTAACATAAAATATAATTAGCAAAACCTACAGCTTATAACACAAAGCAGGAGTAGGTCCTCCTACTTTAATGTTAACAAGCGCAGGTCTGGAACCAACGTGGACCACGTTCCAGTGTCTCAGAATGGGACAGCAATAGCGACCACCTATTGACCGCAGGAGGGTGTTGGGGCTGTCTCGTACTTTATACATTTTTCGAGTGCTAGAATAAATGCTTCTATATTTCTTTACCGTTTACTGTAAAGGGCTCTATTTAACATATTTAACGCCGTCCTATTCTCACCTGCGTGCACCTGCTTACAGACAGACAAGGTTCAGCTGAAGGATCGCCTGTGTTCAACTTATTGGAGATATGGATATATTTCGTATGTGTGTATATTTAAGATAGTTAACTTACCTATTAGGTATATCATGATTGCGTCACGTTCCATCGAATGATCCGACCGAGCCTTTTTCCAACTCAGTTGAGGTCGGCTTTCAGTTTAATTGCGATTCGGCTGAAGTTCGATATTTTCCGTGAAGCGACTGCCATCTGACCTCCACAACCCATGGGCGATATGGAAGTTCTGTAGTTAGACCACGAGGATTTTTGATTTAGGGCTCCAACTACCCCTAACGACTGCCATATATGTTTGTATGACAACCGGGACCAACGGCTTAAAGTGCTCTCCGAGGCACGGAGGGGTCTCAGTGTCTTAAGAAAGGGTCACCCAATTCACCTATACTAAGACCGGTCTGACTAGATGTTGCTTAACCTTTGCAATCGTTAACATTGTCGGTTACCACTAGACCACGCACCCCCTCTTGCGTCACGTTTATCAGTTATGAATGAGAATCGTGAAATTAAAAAAGACTAAGTATTTGTATTCCAACATGCCTCTCTCGTTAATTTTAACAGCTTGTTATATATAAAAATTACTTGTAAGATGGATAGCACGGTTCCCCGTAAGTGACGCGTTGAAATGAGATTTTGATTGATCACCGATCGATTGGATTGCCTTTTGAGGTGAACTTTGATGTTTGCGTATGCAAAAATATGTACCCACTTGACCCAGATATTTGGATTTAGTTCTCAAAATCAGATAAATCTCTAATGTCTTTAGAATAACTTAGAGTATTGGAATTGCTTTAAAACGTTTATGTGTCACGCTGTTTGCTAGTTATCACGATGATATAGATTTAATTTACAATAAGAATCACAATATACATAATTATATACTAATAATATTTACATTACAAAATAACGTTTAAAAAATCCTCCGCTATTGGGAAGGTTCTCAGACATAGTTCTCAGAATACTGGCTGTGTTGCCACGTTGGGTGGCGATAATTATTCTTTGGACCAGAAAATAGCCAGCATTCTGCTCCTGAGAAGCATCGATTAAGCGTTTAGCAATGTCTCTATACGCGGCGGCGAGCACTCGGACCCCATGACTCCAGTTTGCTAGTTATTTTATTGATTACAATTGGAATTATCAGGATATTTACCATGTAACTTGGTTGGTGGTAGTGGTGAACAAGTTCTTCCATGATAATGGAGCTTGCAACAGTACCGAAATATCGGAAACTCAATCCAACGTTACATGGTAAACATCCCGACAATTCCAATAGTAATGGCCACGATAGTTTAAATATTTTATTGATTTACTAATATTAGCTTATTAATTGACATATTTTATGTTTGTCAGAGCTACGAACGTAGGTCAGCAGGTATGCCACTTCCAGATGAGGATGGTTTGGGTCCCTAAGAACTTGAGGAACTCCTATGCATCCATTCCTCAGATATCAGATATAAAAAATAAAATTGCTAAAAGGAAATAAATCGTTTGATGAGGTACGATAACCTTCCTCGAGAGTGGATTGAAAAGTAGTCGGCCTAACACTGATCCATTTAGTTCTAAAAATCAAATCTACCCACATTATTTAGTTCAGTTCAGACCTGTTAATTGTGTGAAGTTTGAAATGTGTGTGATAATTAGTTTTAATTTTATAAATTTATTAACAAAACAATCTGACATCATTTACGCAAATGGAGCAAATCGAGCAGCGTGCCGTCATTAAGTACCTCCATAAGAAGGGGCTGTCATCAAAAGCCATCCATGATGCATATCATCATGGATGGCTCAGTACATTAGGGGATTGCGCTCTTTCATATTCATTCGTCAAAAAAATGGATAGCAGAATTCAAGCGTGATAGAGAGAGTGTGAAAGACGAACCCCGCTCTGGAAGGCCTTCGACGTCCGCTACTGACGAAAATGTTAAAAAAATAATCGACTTAATTATGGGAGACCGCAGATTGAAAATTAGAGAGATAGCCGAGATTATAGGCATCTCTTATGAACGTACTCAAAACATAATAGTCAACGTGTTGGGTTTCCACAAGATGTCTGCGAGGTGGGTTCCGCGACTGCTTTCAGTTGAGCAAAAAAGTATGCGATTGACTATTGCACGCGACTGTTTGGAGTTATTTGAAGCTGATGAATGTGATTTTTCATTACTGTACACCGGAAACAAAACAACAATCAAAACAGTGGAAAAGACCTGGTTCACCACCCCCCAAAAAGGCTACGTCGATTTTGTCGGCAAGTAAGGTGATGGCTTCAGTATTCTGGGACTCGAAGGGTGTGATTATGGTTGATTATCTTGAAAGGGGTCAGACTATAAACTCTGATTATTACTGCACCCTACTACGTCGTTTACGAGAGGAAATAAAAGAAAAACGTCCAGGAATGATCAGAAGAAAAGTCCTGTTTCATCAAGATAACGCTCGTGTTCACATGTCTCTCCAATCAATGGCAGAAATTCACAACTGTGGCTTTGAACTGTTACCGAATCCACGTTATTCACCTGATCTGGCACCGTCAGACTTTTTTCTGTTCCCTAACCTAAAAAAGCACTTGGGAGGTCAAAGATTTTTGACAAATGACGAGGTCAAAGCAGCATTAGACGCATATTTTGACTCTAAGGAAGAATCTTTTGTTTTCAACGGGCTAAATGCTTGGAAGGGAAGATGGCAAAAGTGCATTGAACTTGATGGTGATTACGTTGAAAAATTTAAATATATTTCATTTATTATGTATTTATTTTCTTGGTTAGGCCGATTACAATCCACCCTCTATTAATTGGTAATTGAAATTATCTTTTCTATAATTATGCATATAAATAAATATGTAGGACAATTCACACAACGCCATATAGTCTAAAACTAAGCAGAGCTTGTGATATGAGTACTAGATATACTGATATAAATACTTTTATACATTTTTTTTTTGTAAATACATACATATTATACATAGGAAACATTCAGACTTCGGTACAAATTTATATGTCATCACACAAAGTTTGTCCGGACCGGGAATCGAACCCGAGACTCCAGCGTCGAAAGTGGATGCAATACCTACCACGTCACCGAAGTAGTCTCAATAAATCAGTCTGTATCAATAAATAATTTAGTTTTATGCATAGTATCCTACCAGTAAAGTAGGTATTGGAACTTGAATTTTTATTTAAAAACCCATGTGACGATCTTAAAAATCGTGGTCACGAACTCAAAGAGACACGAAGTTATAGTGAAATTTTCATGTGTTTAATCCTGCTCTGTCACCGCGGGGTACAAAACCGTGGTAATTAAAGTAACTTTGGCTAAACTCCGAACAATTCTGGGGTCTTTAACTAATCTTGTTACTACTATCTCTGTTTACACGCATGGAAAGTTACATCCTCCCTCTAAGCAATCTACGCAATAATATGAAAACTATTACAATTGTACTAATCTGTATAATGTTACAAATATAAAATTCTCAACATTAATTAATCATTTATAACAGAATTTAGGTATTATTTGAGTACGTATATTTTAAATTCTGTCCGTTTAAAGTGAGTCCGAGATGCCCAGGACTTTAATTGGCTGTGCCACAGCAGCTGTCATGTAAGATTTTGTTGCCTTTCATCAAATTTTCATCGCAAGGCAACGGGTTTAAATTTAGTTTTCAAAATTATAATATAGCTGCTTATTTTATTACATTAATTCGGCCATTTTGGACATACCCACTTTCTAGAGTGCCGGCAGTTACCGGGCACTCTAGCAAGTGGGTTATGTCTATGTATGTATGTAGGCTTGCCTCCTATTAGGTGGGACTAAAAATACTGGCAAATTGTGGGTGTGTAATGCGCTTCTGCCTACCCCTTCGGGATATAGGCGTGATATGTGTGTGTGTATGTATATATTTTAAACAAACACAATATTTGTACGCTTTTCCACAGATTTATTACGAAAAAACTGACCTGGTTCGGCTTCACGGCATTATCTAAGGTTCTACACCTTTGATCAGTGGAATGGCGTACAACTGTATTTGTTCATGTATTACCATAGTGTTGTACCAATTGCCTTCAATCGAGTGTATGTTTTTATAAACAATACGTACTTGTAATAGGTATTCTTCTCGACGTTGGATTGCACCAAGTGTTCGAGGTACGTCTGTCCGACAGACTACTGTACCTTTGATGTAATTACGAGTTAGACCCGTTAAGCTGAGTATTACTTATCCTACTAATAATATAAACGCGAAAGTTTGTGAGTATGTATGTATGTATGTATGCATGCATGTATGTATGTATGGATGGATGGATGTTTGTTACTCTTTCACGTAAAAACTACTGAATGGATTTTAATGAAACTTTACAATGATATAGCTTATACATCAGAATAACACATAGGCTAAACAATAGGCATTTATAAAAATATTGTGTGAATTGTTCAAAATATGACGCGGCGCGACGGGAACGGGAAAAAATCCAAATTACCACGCGGACAAAGTCGCGGGCGACCACTACTATATAATATTATCTCAATATTATGGGTGTCCGTTTGCACACCCGTATCTCGAAAACGGTATATGCGATTTAGGTAGGTACCTAATTCTTTTTGCATATTGTTTTGCTTGATTACGGGCAACTTTTTCTCCAACCTTCGCTTATTTATCTTATCTTATTACGAGTAGCATAGCTTTAACTGCTTCGGTGACGTGGTCGGTAGTGCATCGGCTTTCGACTCCGGAGTCTCAGGTTCGATTCCCTTGTGATCTAAAAATATTTGTGTGATCCACCAATGTTTGTTTCGGAGTTTGGGTGTTTTCTATGTATATTATGTATGTATTTATTATAATTGATTGTATTTAGAAATATACAGGATTAGAAATATGCATGAATTTTTGCAAAGGGCTTGTATGGCCAAATCCGAAACTATAAGGAATAGCGAAAAATGCTCAAAGGAGTCACGAGCCCGATTTTGATAAAACTTAAAACCTCATCATTAGATTTTTGAAAAACCAATAATCCTAGCTGGGAATCGAACCCATTTATTAAAAAAAACACACCCTATGAAATGAAATGAAATGATTTATTTATTTATATAGGTCACTAAATGGCTCTTATAAACGTCAGTAAGTACTTAAAATAAAAATGTCATTGCTTCTATATTTACATGTACTGCCAGATTCGCAAAGCAATAAGTAGAACCGAGAGAAAGAACCTGGCAATAAAACTCTCGGTCACTCTTTTCAAATAATTGACTCATTTACACATTTTCTAAAGACTAAATGTGGACGAATGTACATTGGTTTCGTGTCAAAATCAAAAAGAGTGTATAATACAACAAAAAAAAAAATATATAGTTGCCTAAGTACAAAATATGCTACAATTACGGCATTTTAGGAGGCGCCTGTATCATGCTCAAGCCAGACACTTTTATCATTAAGGTAATCAACTGTCTTATAATATGCTTTTTGACATAAAGTGGTCTTTGTAAAGGTTTTAAATTTATTATCGGGCATACAAAGGACCGATTCAGGCAATTTATCATAAAAGCGTATACCTTCCCCCTTGAAAGAATGACTAACCTTGCTAAGCCGATAACACGGAGGGAGTAGTTTATTTTTATTACGTAGATTTCTGTCTGTAACGTCACTTACTTTAGTATAGCTAGATATATTTTTCCTAATACAGATCGTTATCAAATATATATTGGGAAGCTACAGTTAAAATATTAATATCTTTAAATCGCTCCCTAAGAGAATCTCTTTTACCTAAACAATAAATGGCACGGACTGCCCTCTTTTGTAATATAAAAATTGTTTATATATCTGCTGCATTTCCCCAAAGTAGTATTCCATAGGATATCAAGAGAAAATTGGAGTTCGTTGCGCTACTTCATATCCACTAGCCCCCTCTTTTTTTTTTTTTTTTTTAATCCGCGGCTTGTGGCTGCGGCCGCACCTACGTCCATTGCCGAGTGCCTCCGGTAGATACTGAAAGAATTCCCAGTGACACCCGGCGGACCTTGGTCACTTGAGTGGCCACTGCGTGGTGGTCGGGTGTTACCCTGCATCTCTAGGGTCGGGTTTTATCCCGCGTCGGTGAGTGAAGGCGTGCATGGGGTGAAGCCCCACATCACGCAGCCCTTCTAGCCTGCTTCTGTAAGGACGGTGGGTTGCTAATCCATCGTCCTCAGGCCCCGATCATGGAGGTCGATGGTCCTGGGCGTAGTCACGTATGCGGCGCCCTCGCCGCAGACTTCGGAACTCAGCGGGGAGGATACGCTCCCTCGCCCTTCCGGCCGTCTCCTATATCCACTAGCCCCTAGGTTAAGAAGATTTGGCATCAATAAGATATAATTTTATAATTATGTTGAGAAATAAAGAGCATTGAACAGACACCGGGAAAGCAGGCACTGACTGGAAGCATGTAGACTGCAGTGGACAGATTACGATGAAACTACTTTTATCCCAATAAGGTCCCTGTGTTCTTCTTAGCAGTCGAGAACAATAATTATGCCATGGAGCCTCATTTTAAAACTTAACGCACTATTTTTATCATCTTCCACTAACACACTCGTATCGTACAAATTACAAATTATGAGTTCCAAAAATAATGAAACATTATTTCTGCTAAAGTTTGAACGTTGTTTCAAATTAATATATCAACGTGAATAAGCCATAATTCTTAATATACATACAGATACCAAGACGTAAGCTTTCGTATTATGAGATCTAGGCAATACCTAAGGCTTTACTTGGCTTGGATATGTAGAGTAGGTTTATAGCTACTAAAGAAACCACTTGTTGATAATGTTACAAGGTAAAGACAATGTACAAAATTTACAACCTTAAATAGGTCTTGTTAAAGCTTAATTTTTATTTTAAAAATATACATTCTTTGGCGCAGTTTGCTACATTTATTTGAAGACGAATTGTTGTCATACGCTCATGGCCATGTTTGCTTGAGGATTTTTAATATAATATTTGCTGACTTGAGTAATGATGGGTTTGATATATACCTACATATAATACAATTACGCCTGTTTCTCACAATGTATACTTGGGTAAAGGTACGACGAGTACGTTCAATTTTTGGCAATAACTTTGGGCAAGCTCTCTTCGTTGCGCAGTGCATGGTCCAGGGGGCTTACCACAATGTATTTAAGCAGTATTATTATAGCGTTACTTTGACCTTTTGTACGGACGTCATAGAACAAAAATAATCAAAATTACATAATAATAATACTGCTTAAAGACGTTGTGTTAGGTCCCCGTATACTAAGGCCTTTAATATCGTAATGGTTGTCTATAGTACTCTTTATGCATATCTATTCAATCGCCGTTTGTTTATCTCGCTAAACTCGCGAACAGGTCTATTTGGCAAATTTCGGTCTTTAAATTATTCGTAGAGGTTCAATGAATGTTTAAAGGTTTTAAAAGAGGCGATACGAAGTTATCCGGGATAGCTAATGTCTGATATAAAATCAAGTACAAGCTTATCAATCAAGTAAGGTTTTTTTTTATATATTAAAATCTTTATGCAACAACAATGGTGTACAATGGTGGACATTTTCTTCCAGTCGACCTTGAGGTGATGCAGAAATAACATTCAGGTAGGTGCTCAATATTGGTTGTGAAATTGTGATCGACAATGGTACTAATAAAAATACTTACTAATATCACAGATATAAGAATACTATACTAGTACAGATGATCCATCTCATAGAAGAATTTGGGGACGTTTTAAAAGTGCCTATAGAAGTGGCTAAATAATTTTCGATAAATTCCTAATAGATGGCAGGTAATAGATGGCAGTATATTATGTGTGCGAAAAATACATAATAGATGGCAGTATTTTACGTTTTAATCCCGCACGAACGAACAGTTTCTATTGTTCCGATTATTTCCTAATAGATGGCAGTATTTTAACTTCTTATGAGATTTCATTGGAGAGGAGATTATTATTAGTTATTACCCACATTTGGGCTTTTCATTTGTCGTGATAATAAAAAGTGCCCAGCGTGGTGCCCAGCATATTAAAGAATAATTATACCAAGTTTCATCGTAATCGAACCGGTAGTTTTTGCGTGATGCCTGAACAAACAGACAGACAGACAAAACATTTTTTAATCACATTTTTGGGTTCGGTGTCGGTCTAGTATTACCCCCTGCCATTTATTTTTTAGATATTTTCAATGGACAGAATTTTCACGTCTATAGATTTATTATAAGTATATAGATATAGATACACAAGATAGCTAAAATATTGGATAGAAACAGGCGTTACTTGGCGAAAATCCATGACAAAGCAATGGTAAGTAAAATGTTTTAAAAAAATGTTTTTAACCTTTTAAATTTGTAATAGCATTGTTTTCCGCAGAATTAAAAAAGACAACAAACAAGATAGCTGTTGAGCGATATTGTATCTTAAAATAAAATATTATAGTCTCTTAGCCATGTGCAGCGCCTCTAAGTGAATTCCACTGTGGGTGACGTAACCTACGACAAACTATTTACAGTAATCGGGTCTAGGGATCGAACTGCAAAATTAAGTTGGTTTTTTATTGTATATACTTTTCCGGGATAAAAAGTACCCAGCGAGGTGCCCAGGACATTAAAGAATAATTATACCAAGTTTCATCGTAATCGAACCGGAAGTTTTTGCGTGATGCCTGAACAAACAGACAGACAGACAAATTTTTTTTATCACATTTTTGGGTTCGGTGTCGGTCTAGTAGCACCCCCTGTCATTTATTTTTTAGATATTTTCAATGTACAGAATTTTCACTTCTACAGATTTATTATAAGTATATAGATATAGATATAGAAGATAGCTGTTGAGCGATATTGTATCTTAAAATAAAATATTATAGTCTCTCAGCCATGTGCAGCGCCCCTAAGTGAATTCCATTGCGGGTGACGTAACATACGACAAACTTACTCGACTGCTTCGGTGGCGTGGTCGGTAGTGCATCGACTTACGCCTCCGGAGTCTCGGGTTCGATCCCCGGGTCGAATCAAATATTTGTGTGATCCACAAATGTTTGTTTTGGAGTTTGGGTGTTATCTATGTATAATATGTATGTATTTAGAAATATACAAGTATGTTTATCAGTTGTCTAGATCCCATAGCACAAGCTTATAGCTTAGTTTGGGCTAGATGACGTAGTGTGAGAATGTCCAAAAATTTATTAAATATTATTATTATTAAACTTATTACAGTAATCGGGTCTAGGGATCGAACCGCAAAATTAAGTATTTTTTTATTGTATATATTTTTCCGGGCTAAAAAGTACCCAGCGTGGTGCCCAAGATATTAAAGAATAATTATACCAAGTTTCATCGTAATCGAACCGGTGGTTCTTGCGTAATGCCTGAACAAACAGACAGACAGACAAAAATTTTTTTAAACTCATTTTTGGGTTCGGTCCCGGTCTAGTTACATTCCCTGCCATTTATTTTTTTGATATTTTCAATGTACAGAATTTTCACTTCTACAGATTTATTATAAGTATAGATAGCTATTGAGCGATATTGTAACCTAAGATAAAATATTATAGTATCTTAGCCATGTGCAGCGCCCCTTAGTAAACTCCCCTGCGGGTGACGTAACCTACGACAAACTTAATTTTGCGGTTCGATCCCTAGGCTCGATTACTGTAATAAGTTTATCGTAGGTTACGTCACCTACAATGGAATTCACTTAGGGGCGCTGCACATGGCTAAGAGACTATAATATTTTATTTTAAGATACAATATCGCTTAACAGCTATCTATACTTATAATAAATCTGTAGAAGTGAAAATTCTGTACATTGAAAATATCAAAAAAATAAATGGCAGGGAATGTAACTAGACCGGGACCGAACCCAAAAATGAGTTTAAAAAAATTTTTGTCTGTCTGTCTGTTTGTTCAGGCATTACGCAAGAACTACCGGTTCGATTACGATGAAACTTGGTATAATTATTCTTTAATATCTTGGGCACCACGCTGGGTACTTTTTAGCCCGAAAAAATATATACAATAAAAAAATACTTAATTTTGCGGTTCGATCCCTAGACCCGATTACTGTAATAAGTTTGTCGTAGGTCACGTCACCCGCAGTGGAGTTCACTAAGGGGCGCTGCACACGGCTAAGATACTATAATATTTTATCTTAAGATACAATATCGCTCAACAGCTATCTTCTATACTTATAATAAATCTGTAGAAGTGAAATTTCTGTACATTGAAAATATCAAAAAAATAAAAGGCATTTTTTTTGGCTAGTATGTAAGTATTTCATTATCGTTTTTATTTTTATGTTAAGTTGCTTCAAAATAAATATAAATAGGTATCAATAGGTGAAAATTTGTATCTATCTCTATATATAAAAATGAATCCCTATTTCCCTTGGTCACGACATCACGCGTGAACGGCTGGACCGATTTGGCTAATTTGGGTCTTAAAATATTCGTGGAGGTTCAGGGAAGGTTCACAAGCAAAATTTCAGGTGGTACGAAGTTCGCCGGGACCACTAGTATCATTATAATATCCTATTATGCAAAAATTACGCAACCACTTATTCAACATTAATATCAGCGACATCAATCTGTGCTTTAGCAAGAGTTATTGATGCAAAACAAACGCCATCCAAATTTATAGCAGTACTTATTCTAGCCGACACGTATACCGTGGCGCTGTGCTGACGTTTTATTAAAAAAGGTTAAATTAGACCTTTAAAGACCCGAAAACTACTTATCTAATCGTAGAAAAACTTTTTAAATATAGATATATTTTCCTAGACTGGAATTCCTGACTAAAACGAAAGATATTGACTTAAATATTATGAACCATTATGTACCCGTAACACCACCTAGTTTAAAATACTCATAATTCAACTAACACGACAGGCCCGAAATTTATGTTCCTGATAGACTACCAGTGCTAATATATACAATACATAATAGATTTTACTTTACACGTTACTGTTATTAGTTTACACGTTCACTTTACAATTAATAAGTCACGATAACAATAAGTATCGTCATCCAACGGGGTTAGATAACCAGCATTCTGGGAACTTTACCAGTCGGCAAGGACACGGAGGATTTTTTAAACGATACTGTGTAAATATTTTTATATATTATATATAGTAGTAGTGTTATATACATGGGGCACACTAAAAGTTTTGCACTTCTAGCTAATCGGAACTATTTGAATTTCGAATGTTATGTTTTTTGAAACGTTGCAACCTTCTTAGTAATGTTACGCCATCTAAATAATGTTACGCCATCTAGTAGCGAATATCGGGACTGCGAAACGAGGCGCCATCTAGTAGCAAATCGCAGTACTACTACGTAACGTATTTCTCGAATGTTCTCTCAAGGTAACTTCTACGTAACGCGTTTCTCGACACATCTAGAAGGTTCGGGAGAATGACAGTGTGTTCGCGATGATTCTCGGCTGAAACTTCTAGAACAATGATAGCCCTATATATGCCGAGCGCTTGAGCGGGAGATGATCAGTATTTCAAGAGCGACAATACGAGTTATACCTGCGAGTTCAAGTGCGAGTAAAAGTGTTCAGTGAAGCTTATAGTGAAGTGTAAATTAGTGTTGTAATAAATAAAGTGTCTTGTGGTAGTTTGACCGGCATTTTAATTCCGACTAACCCCGGCTCGTAACAATTGGTGTCAGAATTGGGGATTTGGACAATGCCGGTGTTACCGAAAGAAGACACAGAGGGCGTCCGTACCAGGGGTCAGCGCCAGCAGGAGTTGGACAGCAGGCGCTTCGGAGGTAATACGCCGGAGAGGTTGGGTGGTCAGCAGCAGCCAACGGTGGAAGCTGGGCCGCCCACGGTATCTCCAGCGCCAGCACCTCCAGACTTTGCTGCGCTGATGGCGATGCTACAGGAGCAAGCCCGTCTCCAGGAGGAGCAGGCCCGCCACCAGGAGGAGCAAGCCCGCCGGTTGGAAGAACAGCTGCTGCGGGACAAGGAGGAGCAGGCACGCCGCCAGGAGGAGCAGACGCTCCTCATGAAAGATTTTCGAGCGACTTTTGGCAAGGAGATGAAGGGACTCTGCAAACCGTGACCGCATCAACTTGGTAACAGCCACCGGTCAACGCATACCCGTCCGAGGAGAGAAAGAGATGCAGTTAAAGTTGGGCAATGGAATTTACCTGCATAAAGTCATCGTGGCTGACATAATGGACGACTGCATACTGGGCTTATGAGGAAGAACTCTTGTGAGATCGACGTCAAGCAAGGAGCGATGAAATGTGGTCAAGAGGAATTTTTCATGGAAGGAGCGTTATCAGGAAAAGTGTACAGCTTGAAGAAGGTTGTGCTTCCTGCCAGATCAGAAACGACTGTACCAGTTAGTCTCCCTCAGAATTCTGAACCTGGAACACATCGATGTGTACTCATAGAAGGGATACACAATGAACTTCCATGGAAAATGGCCCGAACTCTGGTAAGAGCCAATGAAGCCTCAGTGGTACGTGTGCTGAACCTTAGTGAAAAGGAACACGTGATTGAAAAGAGCACATTTATTGGCACTTGCGAAGAAGTAGATTGGATGCGCCGATGCCAAGAGTTGAGTACTGGGGACAGCTCTCAATTATTTATTTTAATTAATAGTAATTCTTCATAAATTCTATTATCTAATGCTTACAAATTAATCAGTGTTGCCAAATACCTGCCAGAAAATTTCTTTTTCACTATTCCTGTCGTCTATTCTTATACCGATAAACCTAACAAGCCATGTATGGATCACTTCAAGAATCCATGAACAACTTAAAGGAGATGTTTCAGAAACGTATGGCCACATTTGAAGCGGAACTTCCGAAGGCGCAAGATACTCCATCAGTGGTGAGTTTATCCACTGATTTTAAGTCTTTCAAACTATTAATGTCTGAGGTTGTGGGCAACCTTCAACGACAGATTGAGTTGATTGTGAGGACAGTGGATACTATGGAAACGCGGAGTAGGCGTAAGATGTTGCTGCTTCATGGAGTAGGTGAAGTGCAGCGGGAAGTGGTGGCGGATGTGGTGGCTAGGGTTGTCCAGGAACATACTCAGGTACCACTAACAGCTGGTGATATACAGCGTTGCCACAGAATGGGACGGCCCTCATCAAGTCATAAGCCCAGACCTATTGCTGTGAAGTTTAATACGACTGCGACTCGCGATGATGTTTGGTTTGCAAAAACTAAATTCAAGGGCTCTGATGTCACAGTATCGGAGTTCTTGACGAAGGAGCGTCATCAAACCTTCATGGCAGCGCGTGAAATGTTCGGAAAACTCAATGTTGGACTAGCAGGGCTCGATTTATATTTCTGCACCCGATGGAAATCGACATCGCATCGTGAGCCTTGGCGAGCTACACAATATTTCTAATAAGCCGCAGGGAATTGCAGAGAAGCCCCCGACGCCGACTACATCTGGCCCAGTGGAGCTCCCGGCGCCGTCCACTTCTGTCTCAGCGAAGGTCATCACACCAGCAAAAACCAAACTGAAACGGGCTGCAGCATCAAAGAAATAACGCTTTGCTTATTGTCATCATCAAAACACAGTCCGGGTAGTCTGTGCCTTTTTATAATCTCTCTTGTATACTTTCATATTCTTTCCAGTTCTACCTACTCACTTAACACTGTTCTTATGTTGTTTTCTTGCTTTGTTGGTTTTATGTTTATAAAATAAACCTTCATTTAGTTGATAATTTTGATAGAACTACACACTGACGTTTGTACGGTTGTCAATGTCAAATTGTCAAGACAATTTCCTGGCATGGCTCCAAGGCCCTTGTCCAATCAAGGGTACCATACAAGGGTATACAAACGTTGCCACAGATAATAGCACTGTACTTTCCACTCGTTCCCTCTGTGTCTCCTTCTCTCTTCTTAAACCTCTCATCTTGAAACCGTAATCTTTACAACTATTTATATGTAAACCCGGACTGTGAATATTATCGTCTTAAAATATAGAATAATTGATTTATAAATTTACTGTACTAGCGCAACTGGCAGGTGGCATACTCCACTTGCATTCTTTTTTTATAGAAGACCTCATAATTAATTAATTTATCTTATTTTTATAAATTTCTTTATTTATATAAGTACTTATATCTTATTTTTTTATTTTTCGTTAGGTACCTAATTTATTTAGTGTATTTACACTTTTTGACTGCTTTTTATAATTTTAGTAAGTGTTTTATGTACAATATCAATAATAATAGTGATGATGACAACTTCCAAACAGCAAGTAGCTCAGATGACAGCTATGTGAGTATACCCTCCCTGGCTGATAGTCTAAAGTCACAGTTTTCTGATGTTCCCAGGCACTTTAATGTTGTTCATATCAACGCCCAAAGTATTTCGGCTCATTTTTCAGAGATGCTGACCGCTTTTGACTGTAAGAATATTCATGCTATCCTTGTTTCCGAGTCATGGCTAAGACCTCAAGTTCCTCCCGTCAAGTGTATCCTTCCTGGGTTTCAGCTTATAAGAAACGATCGTTCGGATCGTGGGGGAGGCGGTGTTGCTATATACCTTAGATCATACATACTATATACGGTTATGAGCATGTCACAGCAGCCGCCTCCGTCAAATGCTGGTGAGCATTTGTTTCTTGAAGTTGAGCTTAATCACTCCAAACTCCTTCTCAGCGTCTACTACTGTCCTTCATCCGACATTAACTATTTTTCCTCCTTCGAAACACTTTTGTTAAATCTCCTTCCTTCTTACAGTCACAGCATTATCATGGGGGACTTTAACACTTGTCTACTTAAATTTGATAACCGTTCTTCCAATCTTACATCTATAATTAAATCCTGTAATTTAGCTATTCTTCCATCTAATACCACTCACCATTCTCCAGGACGTAGGCCCTCACTTCTTGACCTTATCATCGTTTCGCACATAGATCGCGTTGCCAAGCATGGGCAATACCCCGCCGATGAGTTTTCTTATCATGATTTGCTATTCCTGTCATTTAAAATCCGTCCTCCTAAAGCCAAACCTAAGGTTCTTATGCAGCGTAACTTCTGTGGTGTTAACCCAGATGAACTGCGCAAAGACGCTAGCAACATCGACTAGACCTCATTGATGATTTCCGAGTCAGTCGACGAGCAGGTTGACATGTTTACCTCGCAATTGATTAATCTGTTTGATAAACATGCCCCTGTGCGGAAGGTGAAAATGAAGCATCCGCCGTCACCGTGGCTTACGGACGACATTAAATCGGTAATTTCTAGGAAGGCTGCGGCGAAGTACCGATACAAAATTAAACCCAACGAGATCAATTTAGAAAAATATGTAGCCGCAAGAAATCTCTGCAGTAAGGTGTGTAGGAATGCACAACGCCGGTATGTTCATAGCACAGTTCAAAATGGTGATTCCTCAAAAGTGTGGAAGTTTCTAAGAAGTTTTGGAGTTGGGAAATCTCGCCATCAGGCCCTTCCCAAGGATATAAATGTCAACGCTCTTAACCAGCATTTCACTGCCTTATCCTATTTTAATGGAACAACTAAGGCGCAGACCTTACATTATCTTTCATCACTCCCAACTCCTAACCATTCTCAATTTGTCTTTGATCTATTTACAGCTTGTGATGTTAAGAAGAGTATTATAGCAATCACATCCAAAGTAGTCGGCAGTGACTGTATTAGCCGGAATATGATCCTTCCCATCCTCGATGAGATCCTTCCAATTATTTGTTTTATTCTTAACTCCTCGCTTACAAATGCTACCTTCCCATCATCGTGGAAAGATGCACTTATTACTCCCCTCCCAAAAAAATCAAACCCATCCTTACTAACCGATTATCGTCCTATATCCATACTTCCTTTCCTTTCCAAAGTCCTCGAACGGCTCGTTAATGCCCAGCTAAGTTCATTTATCCGCAACAACAATCTCCTCAACCCTCTCCAATCCGGTTTTCGCTCTGGTCATAGTACGGTCACTGCCTTGATTAACATTACGGATGACATTAGGTCTGGAATGGAGAGTGGTAAGTTAACAATACTCTGTCTCTTAGACTTCAGCAACGCCTTTAACACGGTGGATTTTGATGTCTTGCTTTCGATATTTCGCTCTCTTAACATATCTCCAACTGTAATAGATTGGTTTCGTAGTTACTTGTGCGGCCGCCGACAGCGGGTATGCATTGAGGACACTGGGTCCAACTGGTGTAGTACTAGCGTCGGTGTGCCCCAAGGCGGCGTTCTCTCTCCTTTACTCTTCGCGGTTTTTATCAATTCTATCTCTAATCAGCTTCGTTCTTCCTACCACCTTTATGCAGACGATCTACAGATTTATACGCAGGCTCCTTTGGAAAACTTATCGGATGCGGTGGACGTGATCAACGAAGATCTGTCACGGATAGTCTCCTGGAGTAAATCCTATGGATTGAGAGTGAATCCGTTGAAGACTCAGGTGATTATAGTTGGCAGCAGTAGAACCGTTTCAAAAATGGACACGACGCAGATCCCACCGGTGGTATTTGATGGCGTCACTTTACCTTTGAGTGAGAGGGTCAAGAATTTGGGGGTAACTATTGATCATACACTGTCTTGGGACCCACAATTGCAGAAGGTGAGCAGGAAACTGTTTGCTTCCGCAGGGTCGCTTAGGAAACTACAAAATCTACTTCCTATTTCCACAAAGGTTGCCCTCTCAAAGTCATTACTTCTCCCTATCCTTGATTATGCAGATTCCAGCTATCTAGATCTTGCCGAGAACCAACTAGATAAACTTGAGCGTCTTCAGAATGTTTGCTTAAGATTCATATTTGGTTTGCGCAAATATGATCATGTTTCACAGTTTCGATCTCAGCTCAAGTGGTTGCCCATTCGATCTCGCCGAAATGCGCACGTTCTCTCCCTTCTATACAATATATTGTTCAATCCTTCCACTCCTACCTACTTAAAGACTCGGTTCGAGTTTCTACATGACACGCATGATAGGTGCTTGAGATCATCGAAAAACCTACGGTTGAGAATGCCTCAGCACTCCACAAGCTTCTTCGATAACTCTTTCACGGTTACAGCTATTCGATTGTGGAATAGGTTACCTGTGGAGATAAGGCGAGCCGAGACATTACATAAATTTAAAACAATGGTTAGGGAACACTATTTAGCATTGGAACACTTATGAGCTGCAACATTGGTATGCACAAACATTACTCCTCTGTTTATCTATAAATATTATGTATTATATATGTAAGTATGTATGTATGTATGTATGTATGTATGTATGTATGTATGTATCTATGTATGTGTGTATGTATTTAGATTGTAATTTTATTTACCTACGGCCACTACTACCTTTTCTTCCTACAAGGATCTTTCCATCCAAAGGTTGCCTGGTAGAAATTGCTTTAAGCAATAAGGCCGGCCATTGTATTGCTCTTAGACTTAATAAGCTCAATGTACATATTAATTAATACCTACTGTATTGGCGTACAATAAAGTATAAATAAATAAATAAATAAACATTGTCAACAAGGACGCTAGAAACAACGTGTTGACACTTTTAGAAGGCTGTCGTAACATCTTAACAAAGAATGAAATGGACAAGGCTAAGAAGATGTTACTCAAGTACGCCGATATTTTCTCTTCGAGTGATGCTGACATTGGGAAGACTGGATTGGTTCAGCATATTTTTTTTTGTTTTTTTTTTTTTTTTTTTTTTTTTTCCAATATACGTAAAATACAATCTATACATTACAATGTCCCACACTACGAAGACCTCGCAGGGTCTATCTGAGTATGGGGAAAATCAATACAGGAAATGAGGCACCCATCCGTCAGCGACCAAGGAGACTGCCAGTAGCACCAGAAAAGGAAGTTGAGACCATGATTGAAGGAATGGTAAAAGATGGTGTGATAGAACCATCGTCAAGTCCATGGTGCTCACATGTAGTGCTGGTAAGGAAGAAAGATTGCAGTATGCGGTTTTGTGTCGACTATCGTCGTCTGAACGACGTTACGAAAAAGGACAGCTACCCTTTACCACGGATCGATGACACGTTAGACATGCTGACAGGGGTGAAGTGGTTTAGCACGCTAGACCTGAAAAGTGGCTACTGGCAAGTTGAAATCGATCCTAAGGATAAAGAGAAGACTGCATTTTCCACAGGAAAGGGTTTGTGGCAGTTTAAAGTTATGTCATTTGGTTTATGCAACGCCCCGGCAACTTTTGAAAGATTGATGGAAATAGTGCTCGCCGGATTGACTGGAGACGCCTGTCTTGTCTATTTGGATGACATTATCATCGTGGGCCGTACGTTAGAAGAGCATCTCCAAAACCTGGAACGCGTGCTTGTAAAGATCCGAAGCGCAAACCTGAAGCTCAGCCCAAAGAAGTGCTCATTCCTCAAACGGCAAGTAAGCTTCCTAGGCTACGTAGTGTCGGAAGATAGTATCCGCACGGATCCAGAGAAAATCATCGCCGTCACGGATTGGCCGGTCTCAAAGGATAAGACGCAGGTCAGAGCATTTTTGGGTTTATGCTCATACTACCGGCGATTCGTCCAGAACTTTGCGGATATTGCCAAGCCCTTACACAAGCTCACGGAGGAAAAGCGACAATTCTGCTGGGACGGAAGCTGCGGCATCGCATTCCAGGAGCTAAAGAATCGTCTGTGCAATACACCTATTTTGGGTTATCCTGATGTGGAAAATGAATTTATAGTTGACACAGACGCAAGTGATATCGGACTCGGAGGTGTGTTATCTCAACGGAAAGAAGATCGAGAGGTCGTTATAGCCTACTTCAGCAAATCCTTATCGAAACCTGAAAGGAATTATTGCGTCACGTGGAGAGAATTACTCGCCGTGGTGAAGACATTGCAGCATTTCAGCAAATATTTACTAGGGCGAAAATTCCTTATACGTACCGACCATGCTGCATTGCAGTGGCTATTACAATTCAAGAATCCAGAAGGACAAGTCGCCAGATGGATTGAGCTACTACAGGAATATGACTGTGTAATCGAACATCGCAGTGGGAGATCCCATGGCAACGCAGACGCATTGTCAAGAAGACCTTGCCCTGAAAACTGTAAGCACTGTGCCAAACAGGAGATAAAGGAAGCCATACCTGTGAAGATGCTTAAAACGGATCTGAGCGACGAATGGAAAGAAAGCCTACAACATGCTCAACAGGACGACGCAGACATCAAGCCAATATTTGAGTGGATTAAAGCAAGTGCTCCTAAACCCATGTGGAGTGACGTCGCTTCAATGAGTTCAATCACAAAAGTTATTGGGCGCAATGGGACAGTTTAGTTATTCAGGATGGAGTCTTGTGCCGCAAATGGGAAAATGCTCGAGGAGACAGCTGTCATTTGCAAATGGTCGTCCCTAAAGTTAAGGTCCCAGATGTGCTACAGCTCTACCATAATGGATGTTCAGGGGGCCATATGGGAGTAAAAAGGACTCTGTTGAAGATACGTGAGCGGTTTTACTGGATCCACTGCCGCGATGACGTTGAGGACTGGTGTCGCAAATGTACGAGTTGTGCTGCTGTGAAGGGACCTCATACACGGAGCAGAGGTGCACTGAAACTGTATAGCGTTGGGGCACCATGGGAAAGGATAGCCCTAGATGTTGCGGGACCGTTACCTGAAAGTGAAAGCGGAAACAAGTACTTCATGGTTGTGATAGATTATTTCACGAAGTGGCCAGAAGTCTTCGCTATACCTAATCAAGAAGCTCCCACGGTCGCAGATAAATTAGTTCACGAAGTCTTCTGTCGTTTCGGGGTGCCTCTAGAAATCCATAGCGATCAAGGAAGAAATTTTGAATCTCAGGTGTTCGAGGAAATGTGTCGGGTCATGGGTACTCACAAAACCAGAACGACCTCTTACCACCCGCAGTCAGATGGAATGGTGGAGCGATATCAGGCATTGGAGAGATATCTGGCGAAAGTTGTGGAAAGCAGGCAAAAAGATTGGGACAAGCACATCCAACCGTTTCTTTTGTCTTACCGAAGTGCGGTTCACGAAAGCACGTCAGTGACACCAGCTTATGCGAACTTTGGAAGAGAATTACGGTTGCCTGCCAACTTAATAACCGGGATACCGCCTGACGCTCCACGCAATATCACCGATTATGCGAATGACTTGCGCAGCAGGATGAATGAGATTTATGAGCATGTCAGACAATCAGGTCAACAAATGTCTGAAAAGATGAAGACCCGTTATGACCGAAAGACAAACAATAAGGGCTTCGATGAAGGTTCGTTAGTGTGGTTACATAACCCAGTCCGCAGTAAAGGGAAGTCTCCTAAACTGCAAGCTAAATGGGATGGACCATACCGAGTTGTGACCAAGATTAACGATGTCACTTACCGAATACGGAGGAGTCCAAGAAGTGTACCAAAGATAGTTCATGTGGATCGATTGGCGCGATATTATGGGCCTGACAATGCCCGGGACGAGCATGTCTTAGGAGGGGGCAGTGTTACGCCATCTGTTACGACATCTATATAATGTTACGCCATCTAGTAGCGAATATCGGGACTGCGAAACGAGGCGCCATCTAGTAGCAAATCGCAGTACTACTACGTAACGTATTTCTCGAATGTTCTCTCAAGGTAACTTCTACGTAACGCGTTTCTCGACACATCTAGAAGGTTCGGGAGAGTGACAGAGTGTTCGCGATGATTCTCGGCTGAAACTTCTAGAACAATGATAGCCCTATATATGCCGAGCGCTTGAGCGGGAGATGATCAGTATTTCAAGAGCGATAATACGAGTTATACCTGCGAGTTCAAGTGCGAGTAAAAGTGTTTAGTGAAGCTTATAGTGAAGTGTAAATTAGTGGTGTAATAAATAAAGTGTCGTGTGGTAGTTTGACCGGCATTTTAATTCCGACTAACCCCGGCTCGTAACACTAATAAAAAAAAAACAATTGGCTGGAAATCATTTGTCAATTGTTTTTTATCACACATCAAAGTTCTACGTATGCAACGAAAATGGAATTAAGTCAAAAAGATTTTAGAGCGATGATATTTTATGATTTTAAAAGTTCTCTCTCTCCGCAAGACTGTGCCGATCGTCTTCAAAATGCTTTTGGGAGAGAAGCACCTTGTTTGAGCACCGTGAGGCGATGGTTTGCTGAATTTGAGAATGACGAATTTCGTGAAGGGCGGCCTTCAACTGCCATCAACGAAAATAGTGTGGCTACTGTTAAGCGGTTAATTGAAGAAAGCCCGCGGATTACCTATGAGACAATTCGAGGAGTGTTGGGGATTGGTATGAGTCAAATCCAGAAAATTTTTCACGAAGAATTGAAACTTCGGTCACTTTGTTTTCGTTGGAACCCTCATGAACTGACAGCGGAGCAGAAGCGGGCTCGGGTGGAATGGTGCTCACAGATGCTACTGAAGTACGACCACGGACATTCTAATGCTGTTTATGACATTGTAACAGGAGACATGGATTTTTTGTTTTGAACCCGGAAAATAACAGCAATTTTGTGATAGGGTGTTTAAAAATGAGAACAAGCCAACAAAAGTGAGGCAGGCGAGAAACGTTTGTAAAAAAATGATCGCGTTTTTTTTCTCAGCTACGGGTCCCATCTGTACAATTCCATTTGAAGATCAAAGTGCCGAGTGGTATTCTACCATTTGTTTACCCAGGGTGTTAGAAAAAGTTCGCGAAAGACGACCCAAAAGCCGCGTTCTCCTACATTATGACAACGCTTCTTCACACACGGCCAACAAAACAAAGTCATTTTTAGCTTCTGAAAAAGTACAACTCGTCACCCATCCTGAGCATAGCCCCGACCTAGCACCCTGTGATTTCTGTATTTTCCCCAAAATCAAAGATTTGATGACAGGTTTCACTTTTACCAACTCCGAAGAGACAGTGATGGCGTTCAATCAGTACGTAATCATGCCTTCAGATCTGTGGTCCTCCTGTTTTAAAAAATGGTTCGATCGCATGAAAAAATGTTTAAAATGTAAAGAAAAGTATTTTGAAAAGCAATAAACATAATATTTTGGTTTTAACATATTGTTTTTTTTTAAGTTACGCAGAACGTAAAGTGTGACCTACGTATATAGTAGTATATTGTTATTCTTATTGTAAATCAATAATAATAATGTCCCCATTATTTTTGAAAGTCACGATTCTTTTTCTTTCTTTTTCAAACCTTTACACTAAATTGGTGTTCCGTAGAAAACAGTGATGTTGAGTGGCTACTATGTCGATCGCAGACGGAATATACAATGTAATCGTACTGGCGAGCTACAGCGATGCGGATAGACCGCAGTGCAGATAGCGATAGGTAATACGGGCGCACCCCACCAAGGTTTTACTGAACGAAAATTTTGCTAACACAGTAATATCGAGAAAGTGTACAATTTATCTTGGAACCTTCAGACGTACAATGTAACTTGTATTTACAGATTCAGTGTACGTCTGCGGTTTTGCCTTATAGAATAACTACTTATATCAGTTTCCAGCATGATGCTATTCCCGGGATGAGATTAATTTCCTTTCTTGCTGTTTCTTGTTGGCTTAAAACTCGCATGTCATTGTATTAGTTGAGAAAACCGGCCAAGTGCAAGTCAGTCTCGCGCACAAAGGGTTTAACCCTTGGCATGCCTGGTAGGGTCCCACAGACCCATCACTAAACATAAATTGCTGCAGTTCATTCAAATTGGAACTTTGCACGCATCCGTCTTCAGTTCAGCTGACCGTTATGAGACTCTAGACGTCCGACACCCGCCATTTTAGTCCGGGGTACGGTTGTTTAGAACAAAGATGTGATTTAAGTGCGCGTGTACCTGTTCTTTAAGTATAACCTTCATACATGATGCAAAGTAAAAACGCTATGCTTGTGTTAAAATCGCTGCTTACGTTTAATTATAAGAATAAATAACAACACATATTGATTCTGGGTTATTTTTATTCCATACTGTAGCATATTATACTGCTAGCTTATCAATTAATTTAATACACTAGTTTAATACACTACTACATGTTTATAGGGGGCTAATAGTCCGGGTCCGTGAGACCCAACAAGGCATACCGTGTAACTTTTGGTCACCAGGCATGCCGAGAGTTAAGTAATCACGTTTATTGTATGGGAGCCCATTTAAATTTTTATTATATTCTGTTTTTTAGTATTTGTTGTTACAGGGGCAACAAAAATACATAATCTGTGAACATTTCAACTTCTAACTATTACGGTTCATGAGATACAGCGCAAGACAGACGGACGGACGGACAGCGAAGTCTCAGTAAAAGGGTTCCCGTTTTATCCTTTTGGTTCCTTCTGGTATTTAAAAACGTCATGAGTGCGGACAATCAAAAGTATAAACTTTTGCAAAAGACTTGTGTCCTAAACAAATTTCAATATGCTAATATTTAAAGTACCTAATGTTCAATGTGACGTGAATAAATTCGGCAAGGTAAACATACATTTGTCTACAGGAGCCTACTGATTGAATAACGATGAAAAATAAGTCATTTCTTTAGGAAAGCTCATTTGTAACGTTGATTTACCCAGACGTTTGATTAATAAGTCAAACTGTGCGACTCGTTGCTTTACTAAAAATTGTACGTATCAATCGTTCAGCGCAATTTTTTTTTAAGATTTTTGGTTTGATTGTTTCCCATTTTTTACCCGCCACGGCTATTTGTTAAAAAATTACGTATACCTAACGGAGTTTCATGATGTTTCACTCATAGATAGAACGACTCCTGCAAAATTCAGAAGTGCAATCACGCCTTTGACAAGAACAGCTTGAGAAATAATAAAATTAATTGTTAAAACTATGAGAATAATATTGTTGTTCACCCACAATTATGTAATTTTAACTGTCTACGCAGCTGCTTAGACGGTAGGTATAACTAGTTTAAGCTTAAATAAGTTAAAAAAATATTTAAACCAAATAATGTCGCAAAGGTTACTAAGTATACAATTAATGATTTTTTGGTAGATAAAGAAACTTGGAAATTATCTGCTCGCTCAACAGTACTTATTCTCCTATGTATTCAATTGTAAGGTTCGGACACTTCGAGACAATGATTTTGCAGTTTCTATCTATGTCAAGCGTGGTGTATTAGTTGCAGCTTCTTACTGGATACGTTGTGTGTATGAAAAGAGTTGCAGTGACTTTTTATTGCCAGGTTCTTTTCTCACAGGCTCTACTTACTGCCTTGCGAATCTGGTATTAAATGTAATAAAATATTTTCCAAGCACCAGAGAAGATTTTGACACGCCAATGAAGTGCTCATCAATGTAGGTATAAAACCAGCGCTTATTACATTGAAGAGCACTTCAATGTATTTAAGCATAAGCATCAGGTGGCTAAGAATGAGTCCATCTGTAGGTAAAGTTTATTCGAATTAAAAACTAACAAAATTAAAGTTTAAAGTGAAAAAAAAACAACCAGTTGCCTGATCTTTTTGGAAAAAGAAAAATAAAAGTAAAACAGCAAAATTTTTATGAAGCACTTTCAAATCTTACGTTATTTTTAATGATAAGTAGTACAGTAGAGATCGGATTAACAAGACAGAGTTATATTATATACATTATAACACATCGTCTTTATAGATCTGAATTATCAGCCAAAATATTATCAGTTTTATTCCTCATCGTCCTCAATGGAGTCGTCATCTAGCATTGTTGTTGAAGTGTTGAATACCGACTTGACGATGGACCGAATGGTCTTTCTAGCACTTTGACGAAGTAGAGTGAGCTTAAACTGCATGAGTACTATGAGGTACGTAGACATAAAGGATATGTTCTGTAAAAAGAAAACTATTATCATTACAGTCGTCATCGATAGAATGGTTATCCAGAAAATGATCAATCTATGTACGATATTTCTTCTAAAACGATTGAACTGTTAACGCGTGATTTTTAACAAGCATCGAGTTAATGTCTTTACAAGCTTTCATTTAAAATATTAACGGGAAAATAACTACTTACAGCAGTGAATAATTCTCGGTTTATATTAGTGAAGCCATCCAAGTTCATGGTTGGTGGGTTCTTTGCAATGGCTGTTAAGAACATTTCCACTTCTCGCTGCGTACTTCTATCGACAGCCCCTAGGTTAATATTGAGTAGACGGACTTGAAATTCCAAACCAACCTAAAAAAAATCAAGAAACATACTTTTACAACATCCATCAACTTCTACGGCCACGTACTAGAAGTATTACTTTGAAAAACAAACACATTTTTTTTATAAAATTTTTCAAATTGATGTACTTTCTTTTTTTAAATTCCGCGGCCTGAAGCCGCAGCAGTCTATGATACCACTAGGAAGATTTTTTAAGGCAGTGCGCTACCACGAGTATTAATTTGAGATTGAATAGAATAGGGCGTTACCTGGCAAAAGTCCATGATAAAACAATGGGGTAAGATGTTGAATTTTATATAATTGCACTATTTTCGCTAAATAGGAGACATTACAAACGTTGACATATGTTGAGAGCATAGAAGAAATGTCGACATATGTTGAGAGTATAGAGTATGAGAACAGCAGCAGCTGCTGTTCTCTTTGAGACAGTCTTGAGAATGCCTCGTGTGTAGGTGACAACATTTTATCGAAACTGAGTCCAAAATATTCATTTTGTTAACGGTGGTAATTTCACGGTGTAGAATCACGCTTTATTCTCCGATAGCTATGTAATAACATCGAAACATACCTTTCTCGAAGCATGATATGCTTCATTGCAGATTATAAATAGAAGTGTCATGCAGTAGCCAACTATGATGAACAGTCCCATCTCTTTATAACTAAGCCCGTGTTCCAGGATCTCAGATAGGGCCCCATATAATGATATAGTAGTTGTAAAGAATATTACCATGCAGTAAATACCATACATATTTGAATATGCGCGACCTTGGAAAATAAACACAATATCTATATTATTATTTTAGCCAAGTATAGTATAGCAATATCAGTAAGCTTAAAAACACTACAAATCGTATGAGATTTTTTCCTGAACATTTCTTTAAATAACATGATGTTGTGGAAAGAACAATTATTATTATAACTGGTGCCAAGAGTGGTGGTTTAGTGGTTGTTGAGGCAAAAAATACTGGTCTCAACTCGGGGTGGAGCCTACCGGCTTCCGAACCGGTTCATACTTCACATGACGGATTGCAAGCCGGACACATAGCCTTCACATATATCGAGACACACACATTCTCACACCGTTGTATTTCTAATCCATTAATTTTTAATATAATATTTTCAAGGTTGAGAGTCTGTTTTTACTGCCAAGAACCCAGACCCCAACAGTGGGTATAATTCCAGCTACGACCGCGAAAGTCATCCCGGATGAACTGCCTAAATGCAATTCACCAACACAATAAACCTTAGTTAAATGAAAAATATTTTAGAGTGTCACATATTCAATATTCCTCAGTATCGTAGAAAAAGCTACTTCATAACAACTTATATATTTTTAAAAGGCTATTTTCACACTTACTTATTTTTTTCTTTCAAAATCTCGCCTACACTTAGTGAGTTTACAACACCAACAATACAATAGAAATGTATTGTCAGTAATTTACAACTATCAGATCAACTATTAGTCGAGTTATTATCAAATACAATGACATAGAAGTTTATGAACAGTACAGTTAAGCCCTGGAGTTATTCTCCTGCATCCAAGAAGCCTGGCAACAGACGACAGAACGGCCGTGGCACTAGGCTACGGTTATATAGAAACAGTACTGTTAAATACAAACAACATATTTCTCCAATAAATAGAGATGGTCACTCGCTTTGCTCTATCGTAAAATATGTGCAAATTAGCAACATACCCAACTGTTGCATCATATGTGAGAGATCTACCCACAGATGTCTGTACTGTGCCACTTTAAGCGCCGGGTGTTCAGCTTCAAGCGCTTTATGAAGGTTCATTGCCAAGCCTCGCGATGCAGTGCCAAATGCATTACAATTTATGTACCTGTTAGGACACAAACTATATCGCATTAATTCGTTTACAACCAATTTAAACGTGTAGTCTATGTTGTCTTCAATCATGGCAAAATTTCCAAAACTAACTGCTACAGTAATTGCAATAACGATCTACACAACGATCTAAACAACGATCCCGTTAACCCCTCCAGGTAAGCTTAAAGCGCTTGTTAGGTGTGGGTTCACGCCAGTAATAGTGAGTTGACTGGAGCTGGAGATCGAACTCACATCGTCAAAAGGCAAGTCCAACCCCTTAGCCACTTGGTTACAGATGAGTATTTGTAACCGTCATCTGGTTCTCATGACACAAACTCTGTTTATTTTGAAAAACTAACTGTGGGCCCTGAGAAAAAAACATTGGAGATCTTTAAGAACTACTCAGTTAACTCTAAAATTGTAACTATTAACATACGTACCAGAGTGAACAAAATCCATCAAGCATAGCAATAATGTGGTAATAGGCAAACGTATGCCAAAATTCAAAATCTTCTTGAAGATAATATTGAGACAATATCACAGCAAAGCTAAGACTCCATGAAAATATACACAAACCCCATGTTAGTGAATATAAATTTGGAAACACTATCGGTGTACCAGTTATCTTCAGGTATTTAAACTGTAATACAAAAAAAAATCCAATAACAGATTTTCTCGTAAGAGTTACTAGTATTTTCCATTTATAGTTTCATTAGTGGTCAACCCGGTGCCAGTATTAAAGTCAAGTAGCTCCCTAACTTCTGGCTTTACATAACTACCTTTAGTTAGGTCAAGAAACTGTACAGTAGGCTGTAGAACTGCCAGGATTGACAACGTGCACTTCGATGGATGATGATGATCAGATAAAAGGCCACTCTGCTCAGTCACAGTCTGGATAGGTTAGTTTGCAAATTCTTCCATTGTAACATAAGCTTGTTTAATAAAGGTTTTTCAAATAAACATAAATAACATCCAACTAATTCCCCATTTCATCCATTGGGTGTGGTACGAGGCGACTAATGGTAGGTACGCAGATGGAAGTTTCCATAAAATGTTTACTACTAAAGGAACACTCGACAACAAACCAACCCGTTGGGCCAGCGTGGTATATGTAGCCTGATTTCCCCCTCTTTTTGAGAGAGGAGAACCCTTTGCCTAGGAGTGGGCAACAATGGGCTGAAATGATGATAACACACATCCATCCATACATTCTTTAGCTTTTATAATATTAATGTAACTCTACTTACCTGATAATGAGTCCACATATTTTTAAATATAGCAACTTGCGGTCCATGCCTCCAAGACGCTATCGGCAGCAAGAAATGCGGGATCAGTATACTCAAGAATATAATGTTGTAGATAACCTCATCGAATCGTTTGTTGGAGTTACTTTGTAAGTTTGCTAATCGCTGTTTTCCCACTGTAATGTGCCACGTTTTGTTGCATTATACACGCTTATTGATTTTGACACACAATAAATCATTTCATTTCAGTACCTTTAATTTTATAATTTAAATCGCATAAACGAAAGATCTTGGGCTGGGTTTGATCCAACATTGTTTTAAGTTTATATTGCAAAATAAAAAAAACAGCATTGGTACCATATCTGTAAGCTGTGATTATAATGCACTTTTGTTTTTAAACACTCAAACAAATATAATAAGTGGATAACACAAACATTAAAATTTGTTCTGAACAGGGATCAAATCCAAGACTCTAGCGTAATACTACCAAATTCCATGTATTCAATCTCGATCCATATTTTGCTATCCGGGATTGATAATTCCATAAGAAAAGCGTACGCATTACACTGATACCGATTCTGCAGATCACAATAAACCCGTCGTAAATAAGCAAGTCTATATTTTCGTCAACCATCCACAACCTTAGTTTGTCTTTACTTATTTATAACTTATTCGATAGTAATATCATTCTCAGACTACTTTGATAAAGTTCTCGGAAAAAACTTTATTACCTCCAACAACAATAATAGATTCCAAGCTCCATACTATGTATGCCCAGAGAGTAGCTTTTGATATCCAATTGTATGTTGTACGGATTGTCGTTTGAGCATCTGTGAACATGAAACTGACGTAAATATGTATATTATAAGAACGGAGTAGATATAGGCATATTATATACCCAAATTCGAAATGAAATGAAATTATTTATTTTACAATCGTCAGTAAGTAGGTAATTATTTAAAAATTCGCAAAGCAATAGGCAGAATCGAGAGAAAGAACCTGGCAATAAAATTCACGGTCACTCTTCGTCAGATGTTTAGTCCCCTGCAAAATGAAGCGAGCCTATTCTCGATAACTAGGAACGTTTATTTTCGCCAGCGCCTCTTCTGGTGAGGACCTTTTACACTCAAATGGAAATGCTCATTTATTTACTCTTTATGAGCACAAAACCTCATTTTTAACCGACGTAAAAAGAAGGAGGAGTTTCACAATTCAACTAGGTAGGTATGTTTATTTTATTTTTTTTAATTTTGTTTTGTTTTTTAAGTTTGTTACCTCATATCTTTCGAAAGGGTAAACTAATTTTGAAAATTAAATTAAATTTCGTGGGATCCGATTTTCATTTGGTCTCATTACAACAATTATATGGTCCCATTCTTGTACTTTGAAGTAGTGGTAAGTAAGATGTTCAAACTTTTCAAAATAATTGCATCATTCTCGCAAAAATATAAGACATTAAAATGTCGACAAATGTTTCACCTCTAAACGAGGCATTCTCAAGACTGTCTCAGAGAGAACAGCAAAATATGAAGCCAGTACATGTTTGCTTTTAAGCATGAATGTGTAAATATCGCTAGCGCGATGTAGGATTCATCGAAAACGACTAACGGGGTTAGAAATATTAAGTTATGCTAACAAATTCAAAATAGGTATTCAAAAAAACAAAAAATCTACTTTTTACTACATCGAAAACATTGTGTGACACACACAAACCAACAAACAACTACCGTGGCTGACCATTCACGAACAAATTAAGCAAAGGATATGTATGAAAATCAGTCTGTTCATTAGGTAAGGTGTCCACATCCCTCCTAACTATTTCTAAACGCTCCCAGACACATAACTTGAACCCTTTCTCACATAACCTTAAAATCTTAAAGGTATTGTCATTGTTCAAGGTATGACCTGTATCTAGAAGATGTTTTGCAAAGTGGGACTTCTCCGGACAACCGTTGCGGAAGGCCGATAAATGCTCTCTGTATCTGACATCAAAGGACCTGCCAGTCTGACCTACATACTGCATATTACCACCATCGCAATTTAACAAATAAACTCCTGACTGCTGTGAAACAGAAACTAAATCTTAACCATTACATAACTCCCTCAAGGTGTTCTGGGTTCTAAAGGCTGTAAATATATTGTTTTCCCTCAGGATCTTGGCAACACTCAATGATACGGAACCCACGAACGGCAAACACGCAGTGTACTTCCTGACAGGTTCAAGAGATGGATGTAATAAACGAAAACTAATATTTCTACGTTTCTTATTTAACATTGAGTACACCATACCTACGTTGTAACCATTAGAGTGCGCAATATGACAAATTATATTCAACTCGTTGTCATATGCCTGTTGAATCAACGGCACAACTAACATCCTACTCAATAGGCTATGGAAAGCAGCCATCTTGTGCTTTCCATAGCCTATTGAGATTTTTGCGAGAATAATGCAATTATTTTGAAAAGTTTGAACATCTTACTTACCATTACTTTGTCATGGATTTTCGCCAGGTAACGCCTGATTCTATCCAATACTTTGAAGTAGGTTTTCAGGTCAATGCTTAACGTGTTTTTATATAACATTTCATTACCTTTTGGTACTCTCATGATGGGCATGACTCCCATAATTTGAAAGAGAACAAGTAAACTTTTTGTAGTTAAATAAAAGCTATCATGGGCATCGAGCAGAGCTCCGTCTTTGTCGGTGATCTTGGGGCCGTAGAGTTCTTTGGCATCGAAATCTGAAATCAACAATGTTTTTATACATGGAGCACACTAAAAGTTTTGCACTTCTAGCTAATCGGAACTATTTGAATTTCGAATGTTATATTTTTTTAAAGGTTGCAACCTTCTTAGTAATAAAAAAAAACAATTGGCGGGAAATCATTTTTCAATTGTTTTTTATCACACATCAAAGTTCTACGTATGCAACGAAAATGGAATCCCACCAAAAACATTGTGTAAAAAACTAGCCAAGTCTCAATGGAGCTGCTTGTTTATCTCTAAAAAGTAATGAAATCTAGACAAAGTCGTGCCAAGTTTAAGGTTCCTTACTGCGATTTCTTTATTATTATAGTTAATGTTGTGTGACTTGGCCGTTGAAGGGTACACAGGGGTACAAAACCAGGTGCTCCATGACACCATTGCACCAATCTGTCGCCAGAACCGCTACCCATTGACGATGGAAAATGCCACTTGGAAAACGTTGATTCAATAACCAGCGTATTTCAATAATACTTATGTATAGGCGAGCCTGAAAGAAACAGTATAAAAAAATATTTCTAGTACAGACGGACTTCTAATCATTGATAGAAGTACGACTGTACGTCTATTTTATTGACTGAGGGAGCGAAGCGACCGAAGAAATTTCTTTCGTCTGTACCTCTACATGTCTACATCTACGGGTTCCTTCAGACATGTTTGCGGCCGTAGGTATTTATCAACCGATTTTCAGGAAACTTTACACACACACTCCTTGCTTACAATGAATAACATATGAATGATATTTTTTGGATTGGATGAAAAATGAAATAGTAATAAAGAAAATTGAAAAATATATGTTCTAAACAAAGTTCCCGAAGTCTACGGTCTATCAAGAATGCGATCCGTAACCATAGCAACCCATATAAATAAAATCAAAACTCATGAAAATAAATACAATTTAAGAATAAACAAAGCCACTCCCGAAGTCTACGGTTCACAGAACCACTAGTATTAGATCGGTGGTCGATTTGACGCTCCAAAAAGAAGAGAGCAGAAGTCAGCATTGTCAATGCTGAATGCATGTGTTGCACAATCAACAACAGCCTAAAATGAGACATTAGCGTCCAATTACCAGTACCAGTATGGGCTATTATCTCGCTTAACTAACATAGGTAGTTACAACAAATATAACGTTACATGTAAACAAAATTGACTTATACACACTAACGTATAAAGATGTTCAACGGCCAAGTCACACAACATTAACTAACTGCGATTTCTTTATTATAATAATAAAGAAATCGCAGTAAGGAACCTTAAACTTGGCACGACTTTGTCTAGATTTCATTACTTTTTAGAGATAAACAAGCAGCTCCATTTAGACTTGGCTAGTTTTTTACACAATGTTTTTGGTGGGATTTCACTTCTTTTTGTAGAAACGTGAGCATATTGATTTATTTTATTAGATTTTCTTATATGACACAGTTTTTTTCTTTTTAATATTTTTTTTTTATTATTACAAATCTTTTTTTTTTCCGGTTCTGATTCTTGTACAGTAGCAACAGTTTTTCGTATTGCCCATTCGCGTTCATTATTTATTCTTTTAGACGGTTTAGACGGTTTAATTTCTGAAAGATCGGCGCGGGTGGCTATCCCGCCGTCCTCAGGCCCCGATCATGGAGGTCGATGGTCCTGTGCGTAGATGAGTCTGCGGCGCCCTGGCCGCTGACTGCGAAACTCAGCGGGGAGGGTACGCGCCCTTTCCCTCTCGGCCGCCTCCTTCACGAGCATGACTTGCTCGCAGAAGGACATGGCCGCGTTCCACCTTCTCGCGCTGGAGACCATGGCTTGGAGCATGGTTTCCAGCGAGAGGATATCCACGCCCAGACCCACTACGAGGTCCTGGCGCTGACTCGCCCACGTGTGGAAGGCGACGTCGTCGTCGGAAACCTCGCAGTGTTGACACCGGGGTGTGACCTCACGATGGATGCGAAACAGATAGCTACCGAAACATCCATGCCCGGTAACGATCTGCGTATACGACACGATACGTGAGGTCACCATGCCACCTCTGCAGCCACTCGTCCATGATCGGTCTCACCGCCCCGTGATGATGGTAGTTCCCCACTTTGGTTGCTCAAGTCGCACCCTCCAAATCTCCATGAGATCCTGGCGGAGTTGGGACCGCTGGTCCTCGATTTCTCGAGACGCAGGCCTGTGGTCCCTCTCCAGCGCCTCTAGAATATAAGACGGGGGCATTACCATATCTCTAATTACAGCTGAGACCAGCTGAGGGTTCTTCATCAGATACTTCAGACCTTCGAATTTGACATCAAATGAAGCGGCCCACCAAGTTCAATATTGTTTGTAAAGGCGGTATGTCGATCTCTAATAGTTTGGTTGGGCTCTTGTGTTTTCTAATCAGAGTCACCAGGTACTCCAGATCTTCGATTATCCTAGTTTTTATAGTTTTCCCTTTATGTGGCTATTAAACCCTAACTCTGTACCAAATTTCAGCTCTCTGAGTTTATGGGAAGTACTAGTTCTATTCTGATGATCATGAGTGAGTGACTGTCATAAATGCGAAACTTTGCTTTCGCTTAACTTTGGAACTAAATGACCTACAGACTTGAAATTTTGCATTTTTAGTATGTGATTATAGCTTACTGGATGACCAAAATTTCTGCATTCTGGTCTTATCCAGAAGTTCTCAAATAGTGGCCTGAAAATGCGGCGAAATGGTTCCAGTAAAGGATGGTACGGCAGTGTTTGCTTTGCGCTCGACTTGGCGGGGGCACTGCCGTGCCCCCAGATTAAGTCGAAAAGATTTTAGAGCGATGATTTTTTATGATTTCAAAAGTTCTCTCTCTCCGCAAGACTGTGCCACTCGTCTTCAAAATGCTTTTGGGAGAGAAGCACCTTGTTTGAGCACCGTGAGGCGATGGTTTGCTAAATTTGAGAGAGGTCGAGTTTCTTTACATGAAGGGCGGCCTTCAACTGCCGGCAACGAAAATAATTTTATTTATTTATTTATTTTATTTTTAGGAAAGCTTACAGCTATTGAGTTTACAATCATTAATCAAGAGTGATCAGTGACACTTGCCAAAAACAAGCTTCCACATATAGTGATGACACTATAGTCGCCGGTTTGAAAATAAACATAATGAAAACAACGAAAAAAAAAACAAAAAACAAAAAAAAAATCCAAACATTGTACACATCAACATACCGTCACCAAAATAACAAAATAAAACAGTTCATAAAAAACTAGATTGGGTCCAGATGCCTGTTCAAGGTCATCTGTCCTCTGCCGTCGCCGTCGTCATCCCAAAGTACTCCCTATTAATTAGTTTTCTTACACTGTGACATAATGTGGCTACTGTTAAGCAGTTAATTGAAGAAATCCCGCGGATTACCTATGTGACAATTCGAGGACTATAGGGGATTGGTATGAGCCAAATTCTGAATTTTTACACGAAGAATTGAAAGTTCGGACACTTTGTTGTCGTTGGATCCCTCATGAACTGACAGCGGAGCAGAAGAGGGCTCGCAGGGAATGGTGCTCACAGATGCTACTGAAGTACGACCACGGACATTCTAATGCTGTTTATGACATTGTCACAGGAGACGAAACGTGGATTTATTGTTTTGAACCCGAAAAAAAAAACAGCAATTTTGTGAATGGGTGTTTGAAAATGAGAACAAGCCAACAAAAGTGAGGCAGGTGAGAAACGTTGGTAAAAAAATGATCGCGTTTTTTTCTCAGCTACGGGTCCCATCTGTACAATCCCACTTGAAGATCAAAAGAGTGTTAATGCCGAGTGGTATTCTACCATTTGTTTACCCAGGTTGTTAGAAAAAGTTCGCGAAAGACGACCCAAAAGCCGCGTTCTCCTACATCATGACAACGCTTCTTCACACACGGCCAACACAACAAAGTCATTTTTAGCTTCAGAAAAAGTACAACTCGTCACCCAATTTGCGCATAGCCCCGACCTAGCACCCTGTGATTTATGTATTTTCCCCAAAATCAAAGATTTGATGAGAGGTTTTACTTTTACCAACTCCTAAGAGGCAGTGATAGCGTTCAATCAGCACGTAGAAAACATGCCTTCAGATCTGTGGTCCTCCTGTTCTAAAAAATGGTTCGATCGCATGAAAAAATGTTTAAAATGTAAAGGAAAGTATTTTGAAAAGTAATAAACATAATATTTTGGTTTTAACATGTTGTTTTGTTAAGTTACGCAAAACTTACAGTGTGACCTACGTACATATACTACTATACTATACTAGCACTGCCGGCAAACTTCGTACCGCCTCAAATTAAAGCAACCTTCGACGAATATTTTAAGACAAAAATTTGTTAAATCGATCCCTTTGTCACTGAGCTCTTCCGAAGTAGCTAGCTACTCTTGTTTTTATGAAGTTAATAGTGTGTTCAGATGGATTTCATATAATTGGCCCCAGTGGGTGGCGCTGCTGTCCTGGATAAATTTGTATCACCACACACTATGATTTTAATTAAAATCTGTCCAGCCGTTTAGGCGAGTTTAAGTACTTACAAAAGCACAGATGAAATATATATTAAAACATTCGACGCTAAAGGGACGTCTAGCTTTTAGGGGTCATTTTCATGGCAAAAATACGTAGTAGTACTATCAAAAGTGGCCCTCAATTTGGATGCCCAAAGACGCGTCGTCACGCTCTGCTTAAAGAACCCAGGGTTCTTGTAACAAGAAGAATAAACGAGGTTTAAGAGGTTCACCGGGACAGCTAGTTATTTATAAAATGAATTTTCTTCCTACTTTCCACCTTACCTGCTTTATTAGCGCCATTATCATCGCTTTTATCGTGCATATCCTTTTGCCTCGTCCGATTGGTGTTATAAATTCGGAATCCTTTATTCATCCTGGTTTTGCTTCCGAATACAGTAAAGGAAAGTAGTTCGTATCGTTTACTGCGCGTTTAAAGAATAAATACGAAAGCTTCAGGTTAAAGAATAGGTAATAATCAATCATAAGTCACCCGTCTTCGCTAACTTGGTTATGCAGTTAGCTAAACCAGGTGCGGTGGAGTCGTCCTTCGTTAGTTTTTATGTAACGTTAATACATATATATATATATATATATAAACGACGGGTATGATTACGGTATGCATTACAAAACTGTAAAGTGTTAAGAAAGAAATTTTAAATAGATCACAAAAACTGATGTCATCGACAGTCCTGCCGATTACATCTGCCGATGACCCTTCTAAATAATTAAACTCGGCAATAGATATTTTACGTGGAAAAATTTCAGAAAATAGTATCTAGGTACCTATTAGCTTAACATAATACAGAAACCACGTCTTTATACCCGAAGGAGTCTACTACTTCGGGTATAAAAACGTGGTTTGAGAAGAGGCGCTTACTAAGCCCACACTTCACCAATTGTTTAAGGGGAATTATAAAACGATCGAATAATATTCTATCCGTACGACCACATTACTAAGTGAGCGACTAGAAATACAGAGTGAGCGACTGACTGCGAGTGACGAGATGTCTTAAATATTTAAAAATATGTATGGATACTCTACGCCATTTTAGAACCGCCAACACTTAGGTCGTATACCGATGACGCCGCAGCGTCGCTCCACGGTCATTAATTCATATTTCACACTAATGGGGGACTTTCGAAAACACTTAACGACCTCGTAAGTGAAATGTAAGCAAGACCGCGCGGACAAACGTTACATATTCAATAGGAAATTACGGACAAACAGGTAACTCATGTTTTATTAATATTTAATTATTGTTATGGTACATATATTTTTAGTCTGTAGGCAAGCAACGGAAAATGTAGCACCACACTTTGGAGTAGTCATCAAGAATAACAGCGAATAACAGTTTCAAAAGTTATTCACATGAAACAGGATTATTATTCAGTCCAAAATTATATTCCTTTAGAAAAAAGTACTAACAAAAAGTACCCATTTGAAGAGAAAAATAACTTTTAAATCAAGGTATTGTGGTTTGTAACTTCAACATGTCCAATTTGTCAAAATTGTTAAATAGGTTTAGTCTAAAATACCTACATAGGTACATATATCTAACCACGTTTGTGTTTCCTGAAGGGATAGCCAGACATATGAAAAGACTAAATTAATGTGTTTAAACTTTGTTTTTAAATAAATATTTAGATAGATATTTCGCAAAAATGAATTACGGCCTTATACGAACTGCCGGTGTTTTCCTAACTGCTTTACACTATTAAGTTCGTCCGTAACTTATTCGAAGATTTAACCATTGCATTTCATAAACACTGAATTACAGAAACGATGTCAGTATTTATGATACAAGATAATAAAGATGGACACGGCACGGTGCACTGTAAATTATCCCTTAATGAAATGCTTTAGTCAGATTTATATAATAGCACGCGTTGAGCAATAAAGAATTCAACGTCATTAACATCTGTATTGACAGCAGAGTAAATATTAACGAACCGATGCAGAGCAGGGTTCGATCTGGCAGATATCTACTGAATATAATGCACAATGACTGATAAGGTGGATAAATATGTTCTTAACAAAGAAAGCCACTGTCACTTTAAATAAGTAATGTAGCTTTAGCTTTCTCAACATCTCATCTTCAACTGAGCGCAGTGGACCTGCTGAAAAAGTACTTAAAATGACAGGAAAAATAATTACAAGCTCGCCACCTATTACGTGGGACTAAAGGTGTGAAGAAAAAACTCACGTTGGTAGTCCATGTACTGAATTATAGCGGATGAAGGAAAACTATAGCGGATTAGAATACTCGTAGCTCTGTTGGTTCAGGAGTTAAAGAGATTGTTATGGGTGTCTACGGAACGCTATTCTATGCATGACCCGACACGCATTCTAGGTTTAAAAACCGACCATGTCGGTTTTTAAACCTAGAATAAATTTCTGAAATATTAAATAGAAATTATAAGTCACAAAAACTCGAACTCGGCAGAACTTCGAGGTTCGAGTCCTGCCGATGACATTTTCAGTTTTTGTGATGTATAATTTATATTTAATTAATTCAAATAAATTAAAAAGTATAACCTAATAAAATACCTAAGTTATACGCTTTGTATTTGAAATTACGTCTCCATTTAAAACTTCAGTTTGAGCAGAACAAACTTTCGTTCAAGACTACTCTGGAGGTAAATAATACCTATTTACGTTTGGCAACACAAAGTTTTACAATCGAACTTCATGTTTTACTGTAAATGGAATTGTTGTCAGTGTTAAAAAACTCTATTGATAACATTTACTGTTCGTTTAAGCAATCTTAATAAATATAATCAAGCATAGTGGATATTCTTCATTCAACAAGATAATTCGTAGCACACTTCGTAACGTCTTCGTAATAACAACGACTTAAATTTTCTGAGAGAACTAATCTTCTAATATAAAATCTGAACAGTATAATAAAAGCCAGATGTAACATAAGATAACATAACATAACATCACGCCTTTCTCCCAGTGGGGTAGGCAGAGACCACGGATTTCCACCTGCGACGATCCTGGCATATTTCTTTCGCTTCCTCAACTTTCATTAATGTCTTCATGCATGCTCGCCGGTTACTGGTACTTTTAACCTGGCCTTTATTTAGGACATCTGGGATTTGGTCGCAGTATGTTCGCCTTGGTCGACCCTTAATAGCTTGTCCATTCACACTCGCTACATGTATCTGTTTTGTCAATCTACTGTCATCCATCCTCTCTACATGTCCGAACCATCTAAGCATCCCTTTTTCCACCTTGGTTACTACATCTTCTGACATACCACAACGTTCTCTTATCACACTGTTTCTCATTTTGTCCATCCCAGCCAGATGTATTCAAATAAAACCTAGTATTATATGCTTCCGAAAACGCAGCGAGAATATAGAAGAATGCAGTCTATGATTCTATCCAATTCACTTATATCCACAGCAAATCCATAGATAATCCTAGTACTTTCCTGTTATTTCGCTCACCAGAGGGCGCTTGACTAGTCATCGCGCGTTTTTAGCTGTCAAACCTCATTGCATTCTTGTGATTCTAAGTAACTACATCAAAGTTTTTTATTGTTACGTTAATTTCAATACCTTCTCACATAAAAAGTGATATTTTTTTTACAGTGAAATTAGTAAGTGTGGTGCATGTTGTGTGTAAACTGTATATTTCGAAGTTACAATAACTAGTGCACCGAGAACACGCAGCTAAGTGTACATTTTACAACAATGGAGGATCACGGTAAGAACGAGCAAGCTGATGATGTTGCTTCGGATGGAGAGCATCAGACAGCAGGCTCAGACTCATCAGAAGACGGTACTTCCTCATCCTCGGAGTTTGAGGAGGGCACCGCTTCTCCTTTACCGAATAAGCGTCCTCGAACGCAATACCCTAAGTACAGGTCACAACCTGTCTGTGATCCGCGAGTGGATACTTTAATGTCTCAAATGTCTTACATATCAAGTTTTTTAAGTCGATACCCTTTACACAATAACGCAGGTGCTCAAATGAGTGACCCTGTCTCAACCGTTACTAGTAATGAGGGAAATAACTCACAGTTTTTAACATTACCAACTCAGCCAGAATCCATGTCCCTTGACTGGGGTTCATTAAATACAGATATTGACACTAAAAAAGTTATCCCGGCAAGTGACAAAGATAGATTTTCTGAATTAATGAATTTGACTCTCAGGCATGGAAGGGAATTAGGTACAAAAAGAACCTGCAGGGTTGCTTAGCAACTCCAGGTGTTTCTGGACTTCAAATTAATGATGAACTTTGTCATTTTAATAAAAGTAAAGACTTTTTAGCTTCGACAGAGATGTTATTGGCTGGACTCTCCAACCAAGTGCTAGAACAAAGACAATTAGTAAAGTCAGGTTTACAATCAATGGTTGACTGGGCTAGTGCTAACCCTTTAAGCTTGAACCCTAGAACCTTATATGATAAAATCTCAGAAGTGTTTGGTCCAGGGTCATTATGTCATAAGAACTCTGAAACCACTATTCAGATTATCTGTGGAAAACGTTCTGAGTGTATTGAGGTTAGGCGTGACCGTATTCTAAAAGAGATAAACAATGAGAATCTTAGGAACACTTTAAGAAATGTTCCACCTAGCTCTGAATTCTTGTTTAGTAGAGAAGCCTTGCAGCCCATAATTCAGTCCCTCGGGGGGACTCAAATGTGGTTGAATACCCCAACATATTTAAAAGATAAAAGATCTTTAGACAAGAAAGAACGCGGGCATCCATATAAAAATAACTATAATAAGGATAGGTTTAAAAAGACAGATAAAAAGTTTAAAAATACAGTTAAAAGGTCTCGGCCCTTTCGTCAAAATCAGTCCAATGCAGACAGAGCTAACACCAAATCCAAAGAAAATTGACGGTCAAAGGGTTTTCAGAGGAGGTTGTCTGAAGGCTTCTACCGAGACGTGGGCCCAATTAGGGGCCAACCAGTTCATTCTAAAATCAATAGCAAATTACCGCTTACCATTCAAATTAAAACCACCTCTGAAATACCCAACTCGAAATTTAGTGGACTGCATTGCTACCAAGATATCCCCGGAAATGACACAGATGGTAGAGTCATTAAAAGACAGGAATTTTGGAGACCCCTCCAGATTCGAACCCAGGGTTCTTTTCCAAAATGTTTTTGGTAAAGAAAGCTGGGGGGGGATGCGACCAATTTTCAATCTCAAAGCTCTCAATACCTTCATAACCACAAAACATTTTTATCTAATATCTCAAATAGATGTATTCAACTTTCTTCAACCAAACGATTGGCTGGTGAAGATAGAACTTCATCCGGCCTACTTCCACCTAAGTGTCGCGGAGACACACAGAAGGTTCCTACGAGTGGTATACAATGGAGAAGTCCTCCAACTAACAGCTTTACCATTCGGCCTGTCATCGGCACCACGAGCATTTGCGGCAGTTACAAATTGGGTAGCCGAATTGCTCCGGGAGAAGGGTATACGTCTTCTTGTTTACCTAGACGATTTCCTTCTTGCTTGCCAGGACAAATCCAAGCTAGTGGCTCAGGTTGCGGAAACGCTGACCCTCTTGGAATCTTTGGGGTGGCATGTGAATTACGAGAAGTCAATCACCAAACCGACTCACATGTTACGTACTTGGGGCTTCTGTGGAACACTCAAAGTGAGACAGTAGCATTGCCCGCCCTGAAGGTCCTAGGTTTAAAGTACCATTTGACAAAGGTATTAGACCAGGACAACTGCTCATTAAAAGAGCTTCAGAGTTTACTCGGCAGGTTAAACTTTGCCAACCATGCGGTCCCTCAAGGCCGCCTATATTGCCGCAGTGCACAGATTTTTCTAAGAAAATTCACTCGGAGAAATCAAAAGAGGGCACTATGCCCCAAAGTACGCCAAGATTTAGTGTGGTGGTTGGATGCAATAGAGGGCAGTCCAACTCCACTTCGAAAGAAGGAAGTAACTCACTTCTTAACCACAGACGCAGCGGATGCGGGCTGGGGAGCTGTACTGAACAGCCAGTGCATGTCAGGCATGTGGGCCAGGAATCAAATGGCCTGGCACTCAAATCTGAAGGAGATGTATGCAGTGTTTGCAGTATTAAAAAACCAGGGCTCCCAGATGCGGAATGCTCACATCTTGGTTCAGTCCGACAACAGGACACTGGTATCCTACATCCGGAATCACGGAGGGACCCGCTCACAAAATCTATTGGGCTTAACAACCAGGTTACTGGAGCTGACTTACAGGTTCAACATAACCATGACAGCCTTCCACTTACCAGGGAATTTAAATGGTATAGCAGACTCCTTGTCAAGGGGAAGACCACTCCCCGAGTGGCATCTACTGCCAGCAGCCACGGAGGTTGTATTCAGGCAGTGGGGCATCCCAGAGGTCGAACCCTTTGCAACAAGAGAAACCGCCGTTGTTCCAAGATATGTAACCTTGGACTCGAAAGATCGCTCAGCACTTTATTGCGAGGCCTTCAGTCGAAAATGGGCCTTCAAAACAGCGTGGGTGTTTCCACCCCCAAGTATGATACCCAGAGTACTGACACACCTGAACAGTGCAGCAGAAGGGACATACTTTATAATAGCCCCGATGTGGACCCAATGCTTCTGGTTCCCAGATCTTCAGAACCGCGCCTTAGCACCCCCTCTACAGATAGAGAACCTGGGAGACGTCTTGATAGACTGGACAACGGGAATAAGGCCCCCTCAGGTGGACAAACTAAACCTTCAAGCATGGAAGGTTGGGGGTGGGAAGATTTCATCACAGACTGGAATCCGGATGATTTGCTCATCCGGATTCCAGTCTGTGATGAAATCTTTTTTAAAAATTGTTTAAAAGGAGCTGGCGCCCTTCTACTTTAAATACTTATATTAAAAGATGGCGACAGTGGTGCCAACAACATAATGTCAGTGACAAAAAGCCAGAGGGTAGAGAGGTATGCCAGATTTTTAGCCAACATTTACTTGCAAAATACATTTTCTTACAATACTATTTTATTATACAAATCTGCTATATCCACATATTGTGCAGCAACAGTTAAAAATCTTTCTAACAACTTTTTTATTCATTAGGTGTTAAAAGCTATTTCCCAATCTAAACAAACCCCTACTAAATTACCCATATGGGATGTGAATATTTTATTTGAGTGGCTAAAGGCAACCCCTCCTACACTTTCCCTCTTTGACCAAAGCAGACGTACTGCTTTAGTGTTGTTGTTGGCATCAGGCCGCAGGTTACATGACCTCACTCTCTTGGAAATTAGTGACCATGGATTTGAAGAGTCTCAGGATTCAATAACCTATTGGCCCAAATTTGGGTCTAAAACGGATACAGGTACTCGCAGACAGTCGGGTTGGCTCCTCCTAAAACACCAGGATACTGCAGTTTGTCCAGTGTCACAGGTGAAAAATCTAATTAATATATCAGAAGCCACTCGAGGTCAAAATAATTCATTATTCATTTCCATCACAGGGGTAAGTAGGCCTGCATCAAAAACAATGATTGCAGGATGGGTGCGGTCAGCATTTAAGTTGGCCAAAATTGATGCCAGTCCAGGCAGTATTAGGTCAGCAGTAGCTTCCCGAGGATGGTTAGACAATAGACCAGTACAGGAAATTTTAGAAAGGGGTAATTGGAAATGTGTGGAAACGTTTACTAAATACTACTGTAAACAAATTAGCAAACCGGTTAGTAGTGAACCCTTGAAAGTTTCTCTGTATAATAATTTCCAAGCATTGTAATATAATAAATAACCTTTAATTACTTAAGTAACTTTTTAAGATGATTGATCTCAATTTTATTAATAAGAATTATAGTAACAAAGATACAAATTATTTACAATCCAGAATTTAGAATTACTTTTATTTTCCTATGAATAAAATAATTTCTCATAAGTATTATTTTTATTCTTAACACTAGATATTCACATTGCATTCTTGTGTTACTTTAGTATTTCTATTCACCAGCAGATAACAAACAGGTCTTCTATATCCTCGCTGCGTTTTCGGAAGCATATAATATGACTGTTTTGCATTAAGACAAAACAGGTATTATATGTTGAAGAAAACGCAGCGAGGAGTCCAGGAGCTTGCTGATGAAGACTGCAATGAAGTTTGACAGCTAAAAACGCGCGATGACTAGTCAAGCGCCCTCTGGTGAGCGAAATAACAGGAAAGTACTAGGATTATCTATGGTTTTGCTGTGGATATAAGTGAATTGGATAGAATCATAGACTGCATTCTTCTATATCCTCGCTGCGTTTTCTTCAACATATAATACCTGTTTTGTCTTAATGCAAAACAGTCATAATTTATTTATAGGTATTATATTGCTCAAAGCAATTTCGTAGGTAACTACGAAATCGCTTTGAGCAATGTAATACCTACGTATGTATATATTAGGAGCGTTGAATATTGGGAAAAAACATTCACATTACATATATAATTTAGAATGTAAAGTATTGAGGGAGTTAAGTTTTATTCTGGCACTATAAAGTGTTAGTTTTGATGTGTTACATACTTATCAAACTGGTTTAAACTAGTTAAAGTAAACTAAGAAAGGAGAACTACCAAATTCGGGCTAACGCGAGAGATAGTAAATAGTGGAAAAATATTGTTATTTTATGTCGATCTATGTGTTGAAGCTTGTCAAAGTATTTTACTGTCAATCAAAGAAATTACAAATGGCCACCATGTATAAAGACTGGTCATTTAAAATTGATACAGTCTCTAGACATCAAATGAGTACTCGTGGTACCTCACTGACTTAAAAAAGATCCTAGTGCTATTCAGAGGCCCTCCGCAATAGACGTAGGCTGAATAAAAAAAAAAGAAACTATATACCATCATTGTTTTTCAAAGTAATACGTCCAGTCGGTTCTGTCATCGAAACCGAGTCCAAAATATTTTTTTGTAAACGGTGGTGCTTTCACCGTGTATAATAATCTAGATAAGAACATTTTCCTAATCTAAACAAATTGCGACAGCGGCGTGGAGCTATAAAACCTGCATTAAATTTAAATAGGGCATAAAATAACAATATACCCTCATCTTAATATCACACTATTAACATTTTATGTCAAACGCATAAGGACTAGGAGACAAATAAACGTATATTGAAATTTATATAGGTAGGTTGATTATAGAGCTAAGCCCCGCTAAGCGTGAGGGTATACCGTCGTCTACCTGAGAAACTATAAGGGATCAATATGCTAGCACAGGCCCTGCGGCTGGTGGCGCGGCGGCGTGCCGTATTAGTGGCTCGGATACGAAACGGAACACACATACTATTTTGTGACGGTGTCAGTGCCCGATCCGTGTACCGTTCGGACACGGATCAAGCACAGTCTAAACAATTCCGCTCCGGATACACTCCTGCCTGCGCACGGCCCGTTCTAGTATAATTCAACCTTAATCCTCAGTTTCGTGCAAACACTATTTGAGCTGCCACGAGCATCTTGTTGCTGCTGCCTGTAGAAGCATCGGTAGCCATAGTAAACAATGACGGAGCTAGAAACTTGTCAGTTTTGGGAGATCCCATTTCCTTCTGAAGATTTTATTCAACGACTGCATGGTTTTCTAATACATGCCCCTGGTAAAGTATTCTTGTTGACTACTGGTAGCCTTCTATATTACTTGTGCTCTCATGATTCGAATGGAATTCATCCCACAGAGATTGTAACTCAAAAACACGATTGTTGAGATATTCTAAAGTTTTCCTGCTTCTTTTTTATAGTTATGAAATGAAATGAAATGAAATGATTTATTTATTTGTATAGGTCACTAAATGGCTCTTACAAACGTCAGTAAGTCCTTAAAATAAAAAATGTCATTGCTTCTATATTTACATGTACTGCCAGATTCGCAAAGCAATAAGTAGAACCGAGAGAAAGAACCTGGCAATAAAACTCTCGGTCACTCTTTTCAAATAATTGACTCATTTACACATTTTCTTAAGACTAAATGTGGACGAATGTACATTGGTCTCGTTTCAAAATCAAAAAGAGTGTATAATACAACAAAAAAAAAAATTATAGTCGCCTAAGTACAAAATATGCTACAATTACGGCATTTTAGGAGGCGCCTGCACCATATGCTCAAGCCCGACACTTTTATCATTAAGGTAATCAACTGTCTTATAATATGCTTTTTGACATAAAGTGGTCTTTATAAAGTTTTTAAATTTATTGTCGGGCATACAAAGGACCGATTCAGGCAATTTATTATAAAAGCGTATACCTTCCCCCTTGAAAGAATGACTAACCTTGCTGAGCCGATAACACGGAGGGAGTAGTTTATTTTTATTACGTAGATTTCTGTCTGTAACGTCACTTACTTTAGTATAGCTAGATATATTTTTCCTGACATACAGTATGTTATCAAATATATATTGGGAAGCTACAGTTAAAATATTAATATCTTTAAATCGCTCCCTAAGAGAATCTCTTTTACCTAAACAATAAATGGCACGGACTGCCCTCTTTTGTAATATAAAAATTGTTTCTATATCTGCTGCATTTCCCCAAACTAGTATTCCATAGGACATCAAGCTATGGAAGTAACCAAAGTAAACTAGCCTAGCAGTAGCTACATCTGTCAACTGCCTAATCCGTCTCACAGCATATGCAGCAGAACTAAGCTTATTAGCTAAAATGGTGATATGGTCACCCTATTGTAATTTAGAATCTATTGTTATTCCTAAAAAGGTAGTGTTATTTACAAATTCTAACCTTTGGCTACCCAGCACGACATGGACGTTTGCTTGTCTGACATTGGGCATTGTAAATTTAACGCATTTAGTCTTTTCTGCATTCAACAATAGGTTGTTTGTAGAAAACCAATTTGAAATATCATTTAAAATATTATTAACATTATTCGCATCTGTACTATGCCGATTTACTTTGAATATAAGTGATGTATCATCCGCGACTATGCTAACTATAACTATGCCAGCTTGTGCCTCGATCATGCAAGGCAAGTCATTAACATAAACCAAGAAGAGAAAAGGCCCTAGAATTGATCCCTGAGGTACGCCTATTTTGACGTTAGTTCCGTTTGACTTAACGTTGTTCACATGAACAGTCTGCAGTCTATCTGTCAGGTCAGGTCAGCTTAGCGCTAAGACTTTTGATGCTGTCATAGCTGCTTCGTTACTTGGTTAAGAATTCCGCAAGTAAGCCGAAGTCTTCTTGCGTTACTGTTTCCATAGCGTTATCCTAGTTGATTATCGCTGATAGCAGTCGACGTTTTCGCTGCTAGTTCGTTCGTCAGCTGGCAGCATTCGGCTTTAGCCGGCTGAGCTGTTGTCAACAGTGGACACGGACTACCCCTGTTGACTGAGACTTTCACTAGCTGACCGCAGTAGACGTATCCCCGTTGGCACTGGTTCGTTCGTGACAGGTATTCAACGCAGCACTCCCTCCGTCACGTTAAAAGCAACTTTTCAATGTTACTGGTTAGAAATTTCGTATAAAATCTTTATCGCCTGGGGTAGGGAGAAATAACAGTTGGGGCCTATAAGGGTTCGCTTTAATACGGGTTCATCCCACTAAAACAAAGCTAGTCGTGTTGCTAGCTTGTAAAATAGTGGATCATGAGGTTTCAAGCACTGGGCAACAATGATCTCTGGCTCCGTGGGTTTCATGCTGTTAGAGTTGCTGCAAAGGCAACGTAAAGAAATTACTGAGCGAAACCAATGACAACAACTAAACTAAATTTGTTAGTGCTTGCCTACTTGTTTAATCTATATATTCTTGTATTTCAAAGCATGAGTTTGCTTAAACTAGTTTTAAAATATTAAGATAGAAATTATAAACAGATCACAAAAACTGATGTCATCGGCAGGACTCTAATCATTGTTTAATCAAGATGAAAAACATTTCAAAGAATGATGGTCATTTTTGTACGAACCTTGGCCGGTATAGCCAATGGAATTCTAATATCTATTAGCGGAAACACACACATATCACGCCTATATCCCCGAAGGGGTAGGCAAAGGTGCATTATTACACACCCACAAAATGCCAGTATTTTTAGTCCCACGTAACAGGGGGCAAGCCGGAAAGTGGAAATATATCTCTTACATTAGTACACAATAGGCGGTATGTTACCCTTCCCTGCCAAACTAAACTTATTAAAAGTTTATCTCGAACGCGCACTACGAGCGTGAACCATTTTGCAACTTCAATAGAAATTTGACTCAATTTTTCACTGAACGAACGTTATATGGACAAGAAGTGTGGAACTTTCAGGAAATGTATTACTTTCGTATAGGGGATTTGATAACGTTACGTTCAATAGGACGACAAAGTAATAGAGTGGTAATAATATCTTTAACTGCAATGGGAACTGATTTTCAGGAATTAAGTTGACTGCTTCCGTGGCGTGGTCGGTAGTGCATCGGCTTTCGACTCCAGAGTCTCGGGTTCGATCCCGGGTCGAATCAAATATTTGTGTGATCCACTGAAGTTTATTTCGGAGTTTGGGTGTTTTCTATATAAATTATGTGTGTATTTAGAATATCTAACTCCTAAAGTAAGGAAATAAAAATACCCTATTAAGTAAAAGACCTTGTGTTTGTTATTTTGTATCTCATCGTAAGATAATAATTTGCTCATTATTTTAATTCTCGTTATGTTTATGACTACATTTAAGTTGGTATGAGTTTTATATAAAGATTTTGTAGAATTCTAAATAGGATTGTGCTTTTAACTTCGTAACGAACTTAACCTACCTATTTATACCTAATGAAGGCTTTTTAAGAATAGTTATCTAGCATTTTTTTTCACATAAACAAAAATTACGTAGGTAGGTGTAGGTTATACGCGTCATTGCTGAACTAGTTCAGTTTTGACCCCAATATACAAATCTATGACTATGAAACTCGTGTACAGTGAAGTATTTTTTCTAGATAGCTTATTATAGCGGTTTACCTACATCATGCGAATTTCGACCCGCTACGAGCTATCACAGAGAATTGATCTACGTGTATATACATCTACGTTTATCAGGGAGGTGGGTACCTATGTCACGCTGGCCGTGACTAAATGACACACTATTTCTTTGTATGCCTGATTGTTGAAGACCTGGAAATTTCCTTGAAACATTTCCCCACTATAACAGAGCTATAGAGGTAGATAAATTAGGTACAATATTAGGCTTGGATTCACTCAAATCAGGCATGTTCATTATGTTGTATGAAATACAACCTCCTGAGAAGATGGTGTCTCGCTCTTCTTAGGAAGTCGTTTCATACAACATAATGAGCTTTAAAATACTACCAATTCTACTTTACAACGAAATACATCGGTTTTCTTAAATTCTAATAACTAGTTAAAAATAAATTTAAATTGAATGAGAATTTATTCTGAAAATGTTTAAAATACCAAATTCTCAATTTAAAAAAACCGGCCAAATGCGTGTCGAGCCACGCAAAGGATAGGGTTCCGTAGTAACCCATAATAAAAGCTTCTATAACTCCTGAACCAACAGAGTTATACCATCCGTTATAGTTTTCCTTCAAAGATCATTACATAGACTACTATCATGAATTTTATCAGGTTCTACACGCCAGTCGTTTAAATTTTAGATGGGGGGAAGGACGCCCTGTTTTCGCGAAAATATGCACTTTCTAAGCTAAATATCGCAAACGGATTCTTATATCAAAAATCATCTTAGCAACCACTCCATATTTTTAAAATACCTATCTAATGATACCCCACACGATAGACTAGACGCAAGAAAAAAAAAATCATCTTGAATTTACGTGTATGTACACAAAAAAAAAACAATTCTAAACTTTACTTTAGCACTTTGTCGGCGTAGTAAATATACATGGAAACATACGAGTACCATGCAAAGTTTCATGTTACTAGTACTGGCTGTTTGGCAGGAAAAGCTAGATGGACGGACATGACGAAACTATAAGGGTTCCGAGATTTTTACACCGGAACCCTAAAAACTGTACTGAAACAAATTCAAGCAACAAATTAAGTAGAAATATTATCACGATGAGTTTGTTTAACACTGTAATAACTTCGAAATTTTATCGCCGAAAAATTTCTCATAAATTTTGTAAGTTTGAACAATGTTGGCATCAATACGGCACAACATTCAACATTGTAAGTTATAAAGCGTAGTATGAACTTTACAACCAACATTGTGGGTGTCGTACTAATAGCTCGCATAATAAACTTTGCACATAAAATTGCCCAGTTGACCCCGAGTAATTGTTATGAAGGGTTAAACCTATAAAGTTTTAATGGACAAGATGATTACTACAACGAGAAAAGGTTCATATTTTTAGGTTAACATCTGTAAACGGTCATTTATTTGTAACTCAACCTTCACTACAATTTATTTTACTCCAATACCAACATTTTCTTTTGGAGATGTGTAAAGCTTAAAACACACTGGGCCTTCACATACGACATTATGCCACGCGACGTGGGAAACAGCGACACACTGGTACGTCGGCTGACGTATACCTACGTTATCTTATGCGCTATGACAGTTTAAACGTGTGTGACAGCGTCGTACTCGTGGGATAGCAAGGCGATAAAAAAGGCGAATCTGGCGCGGTGAAAACATTATAAGAAGGTGATTTTTTAAAGATCTTACTTTTTATTTTGCTGTCCCTTGTTTTTTTAAGTCCGTGGCCCAAGGTCACGGCAGTCTACGTCCATTGTCGGGCTCCTCACTTGTGTGCTCGGAAGCATTTCCAGTGGCGCCCGGTATTTTAATGAAATATTAGTAGGTATTTTACTGTTTCAATAAACACTCCATCATGTAGATAGATACAGTTCGTTTTCGTCACCGATACAACTATCGCTCTTAGTTGACACGGTCACTGATGTAGCGCCTATAACTCACATCGTTGGCAGTGCCCCAAACAGTTCACCTACCTAATCTACATTGTAATTATCTCCGGTTGCTAGCTCACCTCGCAATTTGTACACCTCGGATACACTTAGCTTGATAACTGAGTTGCCCCTGTTAATATTGATGGTGGATGTTAAGGTTTATAACATCGGGTATTTCACTATAAATTTATCGGTTGGGTTTTTCGTTGCTGCCCGCGTTTAGACTTCAATTTTTTTTCTTTTCTACAAGCAGTAGCGGACGCGCGCGGCTTCGCCCGCGTGAGTAATTAATAACTAAAACCTTCTTCGAGAACCACTTTATCCATTGGTGAACCGCATCAAAATTCGTTGCGGAGTTTTAAAGATAATATAAGATAAGTTTTAAAGATGTAAGCATACATAGGGACGGATATACCGACAGCCGGACTTTGTTTTATTACAAGCTTTTATTTACTTTAACCTGTCTCGATGTCCGTGTGTACTCAAATCTTGTAAGTTAAATTTAACTTACCTTTACTTTAATTTAATTTAACTTACATACAAAATGACAAATACAAGGTCTTTTACTAAATAGGGGATTTTTATTTCCTTAATTTAAAGTGCACAAAATGGCCTCAATTTAGCAAAGTATGAGGTCGTTCTACATACTGCGATTCTGTTACAAATTTAGGTACATATATACAAGTAATTAGGGAGATACTTAGAACTTAATTTTTCTTTGTGTTAAAAAGCTTTTAGTCTTAGTAGTCCAGTCTCTTAGTATAAAAAAAACGGTTATCTACAAACAAACTCAAATCTTTTAAGTTAAATTTAACTCACTTCCTGGTTTCCGATTAAACTGAAACCTTGCCCGCGTATGTAAGTCACATGACAATTATGATGATAAAGGCTTGGTTAAAAATAAACTTTTTTTGGATATTATACTATGTTGTAATAGCAACATCCCTAATCCACTCGACTCATTTTTTTTAAAGTTATTCCATTGCCTTGAATACAAACAATCAATTGTTTATATATGATTAGCACGTAACGGCTTAACCCGTATTTTCAAGGCGTTTAACCAAATCGGCAATATTAGGAGAAAAAGTAACCTTAACTCATGATCAGAAGTCAATAAAATGTCACCAAAAATGTCACCTAATAGGGTTATTAGTTTCCTTTTAAACAAATAAAACAAAGAATAATATCGTAGCTGAAACGACAGGTAACTTAATCCTCACTTTGAGTTTCCCTTTTTGAGACGACTACAAAGACATGTTTACCCGACACATGGGCGTCTTGAAGTCTGCCCTACTGCATGCAAATTTACATCACACAGAATAGCCTATAGGCTGAATAGGCAGAGACTATTTGAATATGCAGTAAGCAAGGACCAACAACGCAGGGGCTAAATTCTTTGCTCTGTGGCAGAGACTGCTTCGTTGGCATGGTCGGTAGTGCATAGCCTTTCGACTTCGGAGTCTCGGGTTCAATTTAAATATTTGTGTGATCCACAAATGTTTGTTTCGGAGTTGGGGTTGGAGTTGGGGTGTTTTCTATGTACATTATGTTTATATTTGTTTATTTATTATTCTCTGTATTAACACTTAACACATATTTATTACATTTTTAATAGATTTATAAATAAATACATTTAAAAATTAAAACAGTAACCAAGCTACCGATGGTTAGGGCTCCAGAGACAGGAACTTCCGCACAATACGGGCCGTATTCAACAGAACCGCCTTCTGCATCAAGCCCTTGACCCAGCTGCCTAACGCGAGCCTCTGTAGGTGGAGGTCGAGGCTCTTGGCTATGAGACCATGTGCAGATACGACTATCGGAACAATAATCGCCGAATCCACATCCAATTGTCATCACGACTTCGTCAGTGATTTCACAGATAAAACCCTCAGTTTCTCCGAAGAGATCACCAAATCGTAACCAGGATACCGATGCTATTGAATCAACATCGGGCCCATTTAGAGCCCGATAAAATCGACCATGCAGTTCCTTGCTCTTCCATATTTCCTTCCGATCAGATACACTTAATATTACAGGTTTGCGCCAGTTCTCTTTGGCAAGGGACAGCGGGGTCATTCCGTTGTCTATTGCCACAACATCTCGATGCACATCCACGTCCACCTGCAGGAAATACTCTCTAAGGTTGCATATCTCACGGTTATGGAGTCTTGGCATTTAAAAATCCTCTGACTGACGAACGTGGGTGGTGCATTCGATATGAAGTCAATAGACAACGCACCTTCCTATCCAGAGCTTCTAACTCCGTCTGAGTCCATCTAAGTATGCCAAAAGAGTATACTAAGACTGGCATGGCCCAGCCGTTGACAGCACGCACCTTGTTACCGCCTGATAAAAGACTTTTCAGTATTTTTTGCAGGCGGCCAAAGAAACGATCCTGCAACTTCTGTTTCATGTCAGTCTCAGCAATACACAGAGCTTGAGATATATCTAGATATTTGTAGGTTTCGGTTGCGGAGAGCGACCCAAATCGTGTGAAATCTGAAAGATTGACTCCTTCAGATTCCACAATCCCGCCCCTTTTTACATGCATGACCGCACACTTATCTACCCCAAACTCCATACTGGTGGCCTTACTAAGAGTTTCAGTAACTTTTAGCAAAGCCATCAAATCGGGGCCATTAGGGGCAAATAACTTTAGGTCATCCATGTAAAAAAGGTGGGACAAAATTTGAACCCCTCTGCGCATCCAATAGCCTAACCCTGAACCCTCCAGTAACGTACTGAGAGGATTCAGTGCTAGACAAAACCACAACGGACTCAGACTATCACCCTGGAATATACCTCTCTCAATCCCTATTGGCACACCACCTCCTAGAACCTGACGAAACCCTGGATAAACAAGAACCGTACTCCATTGCATCAATTTTATACAGCTCCAGCACCCTCCGAAGCCATGTATGAGGCACAGAATCGTACGCTTTCTTATAGTCAATCCAGCATGTCGTAAGGTTCTTGCGGTTGCGGCGTACCTGCTGGCAAACAGCCATGTCAATAATAAGGAGCTCTTTCGTACCACGTGCCCCACTTTTACATCCATTCTGAGAGATTGACAAGATGTTATTGTTTTGTACATGTGAATATATTTTGACTCTCAGGATGGATGTAAAATGTTTGTATATAGTAGGTAGACACGTTATAGGTCTATAATTTTTGGGGTCTGTGGTACAGTCAACTTCAGAGAAAAGGAACCCCCCTTGATAATGACATGAAAGCATTAAAGTTTTTTGAATCATTGTGTATTGTTGGTCTAGTGGTTATGACCGCTGCTTTGTGGACACGGCAACCGAGGTTCAAATCCTCGGACACAAGTTCTTTTTTTATTCATATAATTATTTTTTTGTTTTCTTAAGCACTTTTTGTTAATTAATATTTAAGGAATCAAATTTTATAGTAGGTATGAGGTTTGTAAGAAAAGATAGGCTTATTGCATAAACAATATTAATTTATTTCTCGAATTACATTTCTAGGTTTTTTTCTTTCCTCTTTCCATTCCTGGTTGAGTATACAGTTTTTCTATCCGAGTTAAATTGGGGTTACTTATTTTTAAATTTTACCTGACCTAAATTTATTGACAAAATACAATACCCTAAGTGAAGTATAAAATGTTTACTTAATATACTGAATATCGCCGCGTCACATGACTCACGAATGACGTCACGTGATGCGATCGTTCGCTGAGCTGCGAACGAGCGAGCAGCTTCATCTGCCTTTTTTTTGCATGTTCATATTAATTTGTAATTTTCTGATATTTTTCGTCTTTCGGCTCAATTGGATACCAAGATACAATTTACACACAAAAAAATACCACATTAATTTATGTGCTGTTTGAGGACACGAACTCGCATCTCCAGCGCCAGCCGATCACCTAGGCCGTGCCTTATACCACTAGGCTATCGGTTCATTTGATAATAATGACGAAAATATGAATAGCATTACTCCTTTTATCGAACAAAGTTGATTACGGTGTAATTTTCTAGACCTTAAGGTTTAAATTTCAACTTCCACCATATGTGATAATAATAACTGCTCAATAGACTAAAAGATAAGGTTGAAATTAGTATAGATTTCTCGTTTAGTTCAATAGATTACGCTTGATACAGCTTGTTGCACTACCGTCATGTTTTACTTCAAAAACTTATCTGCTGTATGAGCTGCGGCTATAGTATTATAATATCTGTGACAGCGCGATAAGGTTGCAATTAGAATACTTCTTTGCCTTATTTACTAAACTGTGATTGAAGATAACTTTATAATTCGTGGTAATTTGCATTGGTGTCAATCCTCCTCGTAATATTATTCAATTTATGAAGTTTTTGATCAGATTTTTGAGTAAATTGAAAGTATAGTTCGATTAACAACATTTTTGAAAGCTAATATTATTGTTCTCTGGGAGCAAGAACAAAGCATAAAGAAAATAGCACGAGATATGGGCATAACGGTAAGAGTTACGATAAAAATATATTATTTACCTATTTATTGCTTAATCATATTACATTTTCATTTACAAGTTAATTTTTTGGAATTTCTTTTATTTATTATCATTTTCATTACAGAGAAAAACAGTGCGTAGATGAATTCGAAGGTATCAAGTGACGGGTGATATAAAATGGGAACGCCAGCCAGAAAGATTCAACTTACTGATGATCATCGCACCAACCGAGTAAATTTTGCTACTCGTTATTTAAATTTCGACTGGTAAAACGAAATTATTATATTTATCGACGAAAAATGCTTCAAGTCAGATAGGGATGGCCGAAAAATTTTATGGAGCAGAAGTGGCCAACGATTCAACCCTAAAAACGTATTAGACTTGAGAACAAGAGGGCGGTTAACATTAGGTAAGTAAATGATTATATTCTTTAACATAAAATAAATAAATTACTGGGGATGGATGTCTTCAATGGGCCCAGGCGAGCTAGTGGAAATAGGTGGCCGCAAGAACAGTGAGCGATACCTTGAAGTGTTGAATGACGTAATGCTGCCTTCAGTGCGGGTCGCATATCCAGAAAGACAAATTTACCTGGTTCAGGATAACTCTTCAGTGCATCGGTCCCGAATTGTGCAAGACTGGCTAAATGCACAAGAAGATATAACGGTCCTAACATTCATAATAATAATATTATATTATTAATACCTAATCCCATTACAAGTTTTTGTTTACAAGTTTAGTAATCTTCTAATGTGTTAACAATGCACCATCTGACCTCACATATTTTTCTAATGTTGTGTTAAAAGGGTTACCTACTTATCAGAAAATGTGATCAAAGGGGAAGATGTATATTGCTATACTGTTATAGTTTAGCATGTTGGTTCTTTCTTTGTGATTAACAGGAACAAATACCATTTAATTTTTCAACCATTCTTTTATATTCAAAGATTATACAGAGTGTAAAAAATTAATGTTTGCAACTTTAAATAAATAAGTAAATAAATATTGTAGTTATGTTTCTAGAATTATCTAATATTAAGTAAACATTTTATACTTCACTTAGGGTATTGTATTTTGTCAATAAATTTAGGTCAGGTAAAATTTAAAAATAAGTAACCCCAATTTAACTCAGATAGAAAAACTGTATACTCAACCAGGAATGGAAAGAGGAAAGAAAAAAACCTAGAAATGTAATTCGCGAAATAAATTAATATTGTTTATGCAATAAGCCGATCTTTTCTTACAAACCTTATACCTACTATAAAATTTGATTCCTTAAATATTAATTAACAAAAAGTGCTTAAGAAAATAAAAAAATAATTATATGAATAAAAAAAGAACTTGTGTCCGAGGATTTGAACCTCGGTTGCCGTGTCCACAAAGCAGCGGTCATAACCACTAGACCAACATGCCATATACACAATGATTCAATAAAACTTTAATGCTTTCATGTCATTATCAAGGGGGGTTCCTTTTCTCTGAAGCTGACTGTCCTACCAGATTTGTATAGGAGATGGGTTACTCCAGTAGTCATAAAAGCTGGAAGCGACGCTGACTCAAGGGATGACTGGAAACAAGATGCCAAGCAAGCGTGTGCTACGGAACCATTTTAACCAAAAGTTGTGGAGGCCGTCCGGTCCAGCAGATTTCCAATTTGGGAACGAACGAACTGCACAACCAATATCTTCTTCAGATATGGTTATAGGTTCCATAGCTGGAATTGGTTCACACTCCCGCTCAACATCCCTAATCCACGCATCCTGCGTATGACTGACGGGCGTCGACCAGATGCTTTTCCAGAAGTTAACTGTAGAAACAGCATCAGGTAGAATCCCATCAGTCACATCCGAGTAAGGTCGCTCCCACCCTCTATATACCCACCTCTAAATATTTTTGGAACAAGCGATTCTGAGTGTATGTGTCCACTCTTTTTTTGTACCGCTTTATGCGGTTCGCCCACGCATAAACTTTCTGCTTCAGGAAATCGATGCGCTCTGTGACCCGAACCGAGTATTCACAGGGCCTAATATTAGTTCCCACGAATGCACGGGCCACAAAGCGCATGACTCTCGGGCGTGTATTGCCCGTCCTGAAGCAGTGTAGCTTGCCAATGAGCACCCTAGCCTCGTTAATACGCCGTTCAATTCTGCACTGCCAAGCTGGTACAGCAGGCACTGCTCGAATAGCAGTTTCTTGTTTAAAAAAATTAACACCAGTTATTCGACATACTGCAACAGCTGCACAGTACAGAATGGAATGGGCATCAGTAATGTTTTTACAGTTGTTAAAAAACGATGTTAACATCGAGTCTAGGGCACACACTAGCGCCACTTTTTTTTATGTGTGGGCAAACGTGTAAGCCGCGTTCTACACTCAATAGGGACAGATTGAAACTCACCAATCGCTCGCTCCAAAGCGCTCCTTAATTCCTCATTGTATTGAATACTTACAGGTATAGCAGCATCACTCACTTCTTCACCAACATGTGAGATGTTGTTTTCTTGTGTTATTTCATTACGATGACTTTGTAATGGCACAGGTAATGGTTGCAGTGAAGAAGGCGTGATACCACTACACGCTTCCAAGCGTAGCCTCTCAAGTGCAGCGTCATCCAACAGGTGACAGCGTTGTATGGCGCGCACCTGATCCGATAGGCGTTGTGCCGATACGTTGACATCTGGTTCAAGTACCTGAAATAGACGTAGCATGCGAACACGGTACGCAGTGAGGTTAGTTCCCCCCTCTGTAGCCACAAAATATGCCCGCATCACGTTTTCATTCATACCGAAGGTCCATCGAATGCGGTGCACATTACCACCGGTAGCGGGGTCCGTAATCGAAGCCGGAGGGCCTCGGGGTCCCAAGCCAGTCGGTGGCCGGCCTCTCCCCTGCCGACGTACAGGTAGAGGCGACGTCGGCGGAGAGAAAAACTCGTCGCTGTTTGAGCTCGACACCTCACCAGTAGTCACAGTTGTCGACGACTGTAAGGCGGATCTGTGCGACAAGTCCGGGGTTGGTAATTGTGCTTTTTTGGCGCCAGCTCTGGTCAACATTATATTTTTTCTTGATTTACATTTTATTTTCATATTATCATTTTCAGTTTGTTACACTGGCATAATGTGTCAAAGTGTACTATAATTTATAAAATATGTGTTTGTGTTAATTCCGGATTTTCTTCATGCTGATTTTTTGTAAGAGATAGGTATATTTTTGTACTTTTATTATCTTTTGAATATGATATTTTTGTATTATTGTAGATTTAACGTAAAATATTTTAATAAATGCTCCTCAAGAAAAATATGTGACTGTTTTGTAGCAGTGTTGCCAGGTTTTATTTATTATTATTATTTATTAAAGTTAGACGTAAAGTACAATCGCTTCTTACCATCTAACTCTAGAAATTCGTAGACGAACGGTAAACAAATAAATCCCCAAATTGTTGAGAACAAACCGTTACCTAGTCTCAACTTTTACAGTAAACCATTATTTTATTACTTTTCCTTTGCAAACACAATTTAATTGGTTCTATTCGTGTAATACTTACTATGTTGTTTGTCTTACGTTCTCTTCTCCTCCATATTCATTAAAGTTTTACAATGAGAACATGTCGTAAATTGTTTAATTACCTATATTTTTATGAATTATTTGGCTTGTTATTGAATACAAACATTCAATCCATTAACAATTGGTACCTATGTTAAGTAAGTAAAGTATTGATAAAAATAGTTCTTAACATCACAAACTTACTCTTTCTATTGGTATAAAAATCGTTTGGATTTGAACTTTGATACACATCTTTAAAAACTAATCCATGGTTTTTGATAAATTTTCTAACATATGTAACTAGCTGAACGAGCTCCGCAAACGTTAGGAGTTAAAAAAATAGTTTACAACCGATTCTCAGACCTACTAAATATTCACAAAAAATCATAAGAATTGTTTAAGCCGTTTCGGAGGAGTTTGGTAACAGATACTGTGACACTACTAGTGGATGCTTCGCCCGTTTGACAAATTATATAGGTACACAAAAACCTTCCTCGAGAACTACTAACTCTATCCATTGGTGAAAACCGCATCAAAATCCGTTGCGAAGTATTAAATAAACTCGTGGTACTTAGGGAACGGAAGCGACTTTGTTATACTATGTTATGTTACGATTATGATGATTAGATGTAAGTATCAATGTTTTTATAAACCGAAATAAACTCTTAATAACTCCATTAATACTCGTAAACCGGACTAGGTAACTAGCTCCAATTTGTTCTCTAAAATCAAGATTCTCAAGTAAACATAACTTGGCCACAAGTTCCAACCTTCGACGAGAAATTCAATTAAACCAGGTAACTTGCCTGTCCTCCCTGCATTATACGTATAGTAGGTATCATGTGTAATGACATAATAGATTACCTACGGTCGTGTCTTACGATGTGTCTGGACTTGGTACCTATTCATTTATTGGTTCAAGATTCAAGATTCAGAATTCTACGCGGATAACTTCGTCGATTATGAACCGACTTTAAAACATTTTTTTTGGAAAGGAGATATTTTGGCGAACCTTCAAAAATATTTAACGGCGACTAGTGCGTTTGTTAATTTTTTCATTAGGCATTATAAAGGACTACCAAATAAATCTGACAAGGGAGTCGAAAGCCAGTCGAGGGAACTCATCAACGATTTACAGCAGTTACGTTGTGTTTTGGTTTGATTAATATGTATTGAAGAGAGCTTTACATAGCCTTATTTTAGTTTTTAGTTTACGGTTTAAGTCGGTTTCTTTATGTTCAAAATGATTTTGTTCAAAATGATTTTGTTCAAAATGATCTTGTTTAAAATGATCTTGTTCAAAATCAAAACAATGTTAGTGTCTATAGACTAGTAGCTGACGTCCGTAGTTCCGCTCACGTCAATATTATATCGGATCACCGTACATCTGCCTCGATGGCGCACAATGACCATGTGTGACTGAGATATGACCCACAAATGTGTGTGTTTCGGAGTTTAAGTGTTTTCCATGTATAATATTTCGCCGGGCGCCACTGGGAATTCTCTCAGTGTCTACCGGAGGCGCTCGGCAATGGACGTAGGTGCGGCCGCGGCCCAGGGCAGCGGAATAAAAAAAAAAAAAAAAAAAAAAAATGTATAATATTTATGTATTAAGTTACATACTATAAGTATGTTTATCAGTCCTCTAGATCCCATAGCACAAGCTCATAGCTTAGTTTGGGCTATATGACGTTGTGTGAATTTTCACACACCGTCGTTTGCTGTTGTAAATGTTTGGTTGGGTCGTAGAATTTTAAAATCCTTCAATAACTCTGACTGAGGAGAGGCACTACATTTAAAGGCGATGAAACGAAATAATACTTATATTTTGAAGTAAAAGAATATGGAATCTTATACCTAGATAATTACTCAAAAGAAAGTGCTTCTTAGATTTACATACCTACCTCGCTTTCATATCCTCCAAATATCCTCCACTATCTTTTTCTTTTCGCGATTTCATTCACAGAATTCTCGGTTCGTTTACGTCATATTAAATTTGTGGCACGTAAAGAGTTGTGAATTATTCATGAGTTACATACATTCAACCTTTTCTTTGACGCGTAACATAATAAAATTGAGGTGTCACATGAGTCACACGTGGATACATATCTTTAGATGTAGATACCACGCGAGCTGCATTCTTTTATTTTATAAAAGGTTTCTCTTTTCAAAAATGTGTTTTTTGAACCTTTTAAAGCTTGAAAGGTATATACAAAAATTAAAGAAGCTAACTAATATATACATTTATAAGGTATATAATACTTTTGTAGTATATTTTCATTGTCTTTAAAGTTGCTACCTCATCAAACTGTTCATTAAAGAAAATCGTTTTCAATTCGAGAAATACAATTCTATTTAGCAATTTTTTGCAAAAAGTAGTTCTGCTTCGTCATTACCCCAATATCTAAATCGATTCAAGAAGTAAAAGGCAAAGAATTAATTGTAAGAAATGTATATATTTCTTCAATTATAAAAAAAATTGTGATCAGAGTTCCTAAAGATTTTCTGTAACTCCGATTACAAGGAGAAAAAAGACAGAAAAAGAACAGGGACAGAGAGAGACAGAGAGTTTTTATTTTGTAACGTGGCAATTTCTTCAAAATCGCCCTACCTGGGCACTACTTACCTTAAATTAATTTCTTCGTGTCTGTTTGTTTGCTTATTTCAGTTTGTTCGTCTAGTGAAAACTGTCAAACTACTTTTATCCCAATAATACTTAGTTCGATTGGGATAGTTATAATTTTTATAACAATGTTTCGGTTACACATCGGTATAATATTATTATGTAGTATTTAAAACACTAGGGGTAAAATAGTACCAAATCATATCTATACAATAAATACTTACCCCGGCTTTACAAAATCTCTACTCGGATTTGTATTCACAAACACCAATAAGATGTCATGAATGTATACCTTACTACTTCTTTAACGTTTCCGAGCGTCGCATTTAAGGAATAAATATCTACTTATTGTGACGCTGAAAGCGTTTGTAAGGAAAACTTTTCAAGCTTTTCCTGAGCTCAGAAGTGTTAGGTAACAGAATCTTCGCAATGGTTTATGTGAAGCATTTGTAGAAAGCTCAAAACAGTAGTGGTGTTGTAAAAATAAATTTACGTACATTGTATCAAGCATTTTGTGCCTAATATAGGCAGAGGTACATTGTACGCTACCATTTCGCCAATTATATGAGGCATTGCTGCAAGTCGGGATCCTCTCGATAGTTATTTATGCTATCGATTGTCGGCACATGGTGGAACTTATAATAATACATTTTGAATAAACTCACTTCTACATTCCACAATTTCCTTTATTATTTAATATCCTGACCGGTTTCGCCCAATATATGATATCATCGAATTCTTTACTACGTCAAATATATACTTTCACGTATCTTCTCGGTAGATTCTCGTTCGTTTATCGGCCGGTCCATCATCTGCAGATGAGGACCTACGTTCATTGTGAACCCAGGTTCAGTTGGGTGGTACTTCTTTAGATCTGTCTCCTTTCACTGTATATTTATAGGTATATATATAGGTAGTTAGTTACTCATAAAGACAACTGTTTTCAGGGGAAGTAGTAACCATTATTGGGGTCCTACGCAAATTCTGGCGAGCCTATTGCTTCTAACATATCATGCCTATATCCCCGAAGGGGTACGCAGAGGTGCATGACACACCCACAATTTGTCAGTATTTTTAGTCCCACGTAATAGGGGGCAAGCCTATTGCCGTCACCGGGCACATTTATAATGGGTTATGTCCAAAATGACCGACTGAATTTAATAAAAAGTAGCAGCTATAATCTAATTATGAAAAAAAAAAATTAAGATCCATTGCCTTGCTATGAAATGTTTACGAAAGGCAACATTTCGGCCACTATGGCACAGCCAATTAAAGTCCTGGGCGTCTCGGACTATGCTGGGCGTATCGGACTCTTGCTTCTAAACGTGAACTTTAATGAACATTAACTAGTTTTGTAACACTGTAACTTAATAGTTGAACCAAATTTCTTACAGTCAAGACCCAATTAGAAGTGAACACGACGTTGGTAGTTACCTAGTTATAATTAATAATTACAAGCTAGCTCTAAGACTTGTCAGTTCCCACCGTAGGACCCGAGGGGCTTACTCGCGAATTATTTGCGCTGAGGCCTCTCTAATAGCGTGGCAGATGACGTTCTATGTAATTACCAAGGCGAGATTTGGTCCAATTTAATAAAGGTTTGTTTATGTCGTGAACCTTTCAACAAAATGGACGTTTAATAATGGGTAGGTATTGTCTATTAGCACAATAAGATATACCGGCCGTATATTATTATCCTATTTTTTTGTACATACACACACAAACAAAGAATAAGAAACAGTAGTACAAAATAATAAAGTGAGTATAGTACAAGGGCACTATTTATTCCTAAAGGAATCTCTTTCAGCAGACCTGAGAGGAGAAGTAAGAGTGAAGAGGGAATAAATCTACATAAACTATGAATACCATAATATATACATAGATAAATATATACTGTCCTATACAATACTTACATATACTACAGTACAGTATATAGATTTTTTTTTTTAGTTCCGCGGCCCAAGGCCGCGGCCGCTCTAACGTCCGTTGCCGGGCGTCTCTGGTTACAAGCAGAACGTATTTCCAGTGGCGCCCGGCGGACTTTGACCACCTCTGTGGTCTCTGCGGGGGTTGGGTCGGAATGAGAAACCCGCGTCGTTGGGGTCGGGTTTTATCCCGCGTCAGTGAGTGAATCTGGTTGCGTGCTATGGGGCAAAGGCCCCGCAGCACGCAACCCTTCTAGCCTGCTTCTGTAAGGACGACGGGTGGCGATCCCGCCGTCCTCAGGCCCCGATCATGGAGGTCCTCAACGGTCTGTTAAGGAGCGTTGAGTTGTTGGCCGTCAACCGCTCCGCCCATACGGGAGCCCCGTATAGGGCCATACTCCGCAGGATCCCCAGGTACAGTCTCCTGCAGGAAGCGTTGGGTCCCTTTAGGTTGGGCATCAGTCGCGAAAGCGCGACCGATGCCTGTGTCACCTTGGGGACCAAACTTCGGAAATGTGGTCCGAAGTTCCATCGGCTATCAAGTACGATCCCTAGATACTTCATCGAGGGCTTGATGCCGATGCTAACACCTCCCACATTTATGCTGGAACCTTCAGGTGGACCGTTCCGAGGTCTGTGAAAACACAGAACCTCGGACTTGTGCAAGGCCACCTCCAGTCCCAGCCGCCGTATCCGACCCGCGACTTGAGCAACATCCGTCGTGACCTTGAGTGCTGCCTCCTGGTACGTTGCACCCCGCGCCGTGACGAGGGTATCGTCGGCGTAGCACGTTACGCCGACGCCCTCAGGCAACGCACCCCGCAGCACCCAGTCGTAGCCGATGTTCCACAGAAGCGGCCCCAGGACCGAGCCCTGCGGAACACCGCACGACACATCTCGCCGAGCTGGCCCGAGATAATACGACGGAGGTAGAGAGGTGTTTCGTGATACACGAGCGCCTCCCTAACGCAGCTCCATGGCAAGGTGTTGAACGCGTTGGCGATATCAAGAGACACCGCCACCACCACCTTGCCCTGCGAGACTGCTTCCTCCGTCAGGCTCTTCACGCGCATGATCGCGCTCACGGTGGAGCGTCCCCGACGGAAACCGTACTGGTTGTCCGCCAGGTCTGGCCCCACCGTCGAGAGATGCTCGACGAGGCGTTCCGCGATAATTCGCTCAAAGAGCTTACACACCTCGTCGAGCAACACGATCGGCCGGTATCCGGACGGTGAGTCCACCGGCCGCCTTACGAATCAGGACCAGTTTCCCCGTTCTCCACACCTTGGGAAACTGGCCCCTTTCGAGGCATGCGCTAAAGAGCCCCATCAGTCGAGGCCCGAGTTCTTCGAGGGCCAGGACCCATGCACGGCCAGGAATGCCGTCGGGTCCGGGGGCAGTGATTTTCCGGCATTTAAGCCGAAATACTGCCGCACCTAGCTCCCCCACCCTGACTTCGGGTACGTCGTCTTCACTGATGCTATCCGCGTCGGGCAGAGACGGAGCCATGCGCGGAGGGACGTGCTCCTCCGCGCTCGTCAGAAACAGGGAGCCCATGACCCGCTGCAGCTGCTGCGGCTGGAGACTCTGGGTCAGTGGGGGCGCCCTAGGTCAGAGTTTCTCCCTGACCTGTAGGTACGGGCGCCCCCATGGGTTCTGCTGCAGGGTCTCCAGGAGCTCCTCGTGGGCCGCCGTCTTGGCCCGCTTTATTGTCTCCTGGAGATTACCTTTAGCCTCCCTGTAAGCCTGATAAAGCTCCGCCTCTCGGGTTGCCGCGTCGTCTGGGCGGCGATGCCTCCGGCGAAACCTGGTGTACTGGCGGCGGGCGGAGATGCATGCTGCGCGCAGCTGTGCAATCTCCGGCGGCATGATGGATGCCTCCAGGAGAGCCTCCCGATCCAGATGGTGAAGTACCCAACGACATCGAACCGGATGTACCGATGGTCCGAGTGCGTCTCCTCACCGTCCTCCACGTGCCAGCCAGTAATACGGGCGGCGAGGGCATAGGTCACGAACGATACGTCCACGACCGAGCTGGTCCCCCGCCGCCAGAAGGTGGCGACATTCCCCCGGTTGAGGACCTCCAGACCACGTTACAGTATATAGCTAGGGTAAAGAGGACAGATTATGTAGTTTTACTTCATTGTTAAAGAGACGAAGAGTTTTACAGCTTTGTAAACCAGAGGGGAGTGAGTTCCACAGCCTGACCGCATGAACGATAAAGGGGTAGGAGTAGAAATCCGTGGGAGGAATTGGGAATTGTGGGAGGGACAGTTTAGGCGGTACATGATATCTACAAGGAGTACCGGGAGTGCGGGAAGTAGGTACCTACTTACATCTTAATGACCATAATAAAATGATAAAAGCGTTTTAACCCAATGGAGTCTGAATATGTTTAAAGTACAGCTGAAGTATAAATTAAATTTACCTTTGCAGTTACATATTCTTGAAGAATTAGTTTAAGAAATAGGGGTTACCGGCGTTTAGGATCAGTTTGGAATAAAGTATCAGTCATCTAGGGTTAAACGTTGTCTTGCGATCTGAAATCTCCAATTTTACACACAAAGGACATTACAGTTTGTTTTTAATTCATGTACTGTGAGATGACCAAATATAGTATGTTTCAAATATCATATTCGATTGGCCCTAAACAATCCCCAATTATTAAAAAAACCTTTAGCCTTTACCCAACATATGTCCTTTCGGACAATAAATGTAGTGACCCTACATTTATTGTCCGATCAATCAATCGAAACAAGAAACTATTATACCTATTTTATAACTTACTGTATCTATTTGTACCTGAACACAGAAAATATAAGTAAAAATATAACCTTAGTATTCAGTCATAAGAATAAAAGTCCCGTCACACACGAGAATGGAGCCCTATCATGTAAGATAGACACAGGACCGTTCACTGGCTGGAGTTTACGTTTAATATTTATTTACCTACACTTTATTTCATTACGAAGGTCTATTATAATTATCTTTTTTCTAATATAGAAGGAAGTTGTTTCCTCTGTCTGTTTACTTAGATCTAATAGAATACCTATTCAACTACATCAAGGTCAAACGTCAGGCACAAAAATTATGTGCCTGTGCATATCTATCGGTATGATTCGTGTTAATTCCCATAGAATAAGTAGGTACCAATTAGCCCCCCACTCGTCTACCCACAGAACAGGGATACCGCTTACTTCTTTTTCATTCCTGCCGCTTCTACGTCTATTGCCGAGCACCTCTGGTTAACACTAGGAAGAACTTCCAATGGCGCCCGGCGACAAAGGATACCGCTACCTTACAAATTCTATGGGTACCTAAGATACCTTAACCTATATTTAGATACAGTCTTTCATTGTTTAAGAATATAAGAAAAAGATCATAAAGTAACATTTTTACGATCTAAGACACCTACTAAATCGTGAATTCAGTTAGGTCAGTTTAAGCTAAATTAAGCCGACCAGTGAATGGATAACTTCTGTTAGCTGCAGATTGTTTTAGAACTGTATACAAGTGCTTACTAGACTACGAATACTTAAGATAGTGTTGTAGCAAATAGACATGGCTTGGAGGTATTTCTTAAGTCTGTTTCTAACTGTTATTTGTGAAATGCTTTAACTTACTGCTCTACCATGCTTTTAACTTACCGCCGCTAAGACAACAATTATTTTTTGACGCAGAAGATTCAAGGTAAAGACTTTGAAGCATACCGTACATGTTGTCAAACGTTTTGTTGTCATCATATTTCATTTTAAATTTGTTTCATCCAAAACTAATTCTAATAAGACATTTAAGTTTATTAAAGATAGAGCAGGCATTAATAATAAATTACTTAGTAATAAAGGCAAAAGTGTTCAGCAAGGTAAAAGTTTTCGCACCTAAAACAACAGCCAACAGTGCGAGGTAAAATAACACAAAATACGTACAGATAATTTAAACAAAACAACCTACTATTATTACAGGGCAATTTGAATCTATGTAATCAGAAGTTTGGATTAAGTTCCTTAATTTTAAAGACTGTTGTACTATTTATTCTTTTTTATCTTATTTACTTTCTTTATTATCTTGTTAAGATGGGTAAGGGGCTACACCGGTAAAGGACTCTATCAACATAGCCGGGGTACATTGTATAACATAGTAGCTGTCCGGTGAACTTCGTACCGCCTTAGGGGTCGTACATAAATTGTGTGTGAGGTGTTTAGGGCAAATCTCACCGTTGCATTCCACTGATTTCGCTCAAACTTAGTCCGAACATGTATTTTAATAGTGGGACAGCTGACAAGAGAGCTCATAGACATAAATTTTTCCAGGGCCGGATAAAGTTTTGAACTTTAAAACTTGGTTCAAAATGCACAACCGAATATTTTGTTTAGAAAAGCATAGTTACTTTAAAAAATTGGTGTTGCCCATGTTTTACCTATTGCTATCCGCACTGCGGTTTATACAAATCTAAATTGTGTTTGCAACCGACATGTACCTACGAGTACGACGGTCTAGGACCGCAGCGCAAATCCGAAATTCGGTTGCTTTGTGAAGTCGGCAAATGGACTGAATTGTGAAATGTCATACGAGAAATAAGAGAATGAGCGTTTTCACATTGCACGATAACGACACACGATATCGTCTATAATATCGTGACGATATTAAGGTAAGAATGTAAATTATCGTGCAATGTGAAAACGCCCATTGACTTTCGATTTTAAAACGTTTTACCTGTAGGGGAGAGAGGGGCGAGTTGTAACATTTTTTTTCTGTGTTCGTGAACCATTGGGTATTTTAATAGAAAAGGGCTTTTAAATCAAACAAAAACTAATAAAATATTTAAAATAGTAGTTCGACAAAATTCCGGTAGGTGGATCCAACGCTGTGAAGCCGTGGCGCCCGCTAGTGTAGATGCTATAATCAATTTGATACTACCCCTGGGCACTATACTACTAGTATAGGTAGTATAGTATAGTATAGTATAGTATAGTATAGTATAGTATAGTATAGTATAGTATAGTATAGTATAGTATAGTATAGTATAGTATAGTATAGTATAGTATAGTATAGTATAGTATAGTATAGTATAGTATAGTATAGTATAGTATAGTATAGTATAGTATAGTATAGTATAGTATAGTATAGTATAGTATAGTATAGTATAGTATAGTATAGTATAGTATAGTATAGTATAGTATAGTATAGTATAGTATAGTATAGTATAGTATAGTATAGTATAGTATAGTATAGTATAGTATAGTATAGTATAGTATAGTATAGTATAGTATAGTATAGTATAATATAGTAAAATAGTAATATAATAGTACTGTAGTAATATAGAGCAACACGGTCGTCGTATGCTGAGTAATGATCTTACATTAGTTTGTTTCAATACTACTAGTGTCAGGCCTATGTCACTCACCTAACAACCGCAAAAAATACGTGACGACAGAGACAACTTGAAGTTGTAAATCAGTAAGGGTTGTCTCTTGTTTGTGACACGGTATTGACCATAGAGTTGATATTGAGGCATTAACGTCATAATTATTGGTCAAATTATGCTGGTATATATTTTACTTTACTGGTCAACCCTAACGTTCGAATGATGTTCTCTGTAAAAAAAAGAATGTGCTTTAATGAACGTCGGAGTGCAATTTCTGTATGTAAGTACTAATACCTATTCTGTGCTAGTGTCTCTAAGGAATTTTGCCGCTTTTGTTCATGTAGATATTTTGTTGGTCTCAAGTGTGATATTCAAAACTTGAAGTTACGTATCTGGATCAGAGTAACAGAGTATTGGTTTTAGTGTTCATGTACTGATTAGATAAAAATACACGTCAAAAATTGACACAACAACCAAAATCAAATTCCAGAAATGGGACTAAATAATTGCTGGAATGGGACCAAATTAATGGAAGTAGTAGCTTTCAATTAAAAGAAACGGGAACACCCAAATACTCCGAAAAACTTTATTCCGAATTTCGATGTTCCAATTTTCAAAAGTCCGAATTTCGTAATACCGAAGTATTGTAATGTCTATTATTAAAAATCACGAAACTTATTTTACCGAAAGTCATTAATGCGATTTGTTAGTTTTCCGATTTTCATACGTTCGAAGAGTTAAATGCTCGAAGGGTTCTCGGTCCGAAACACGACATTCCGATTTTCAATACTTCGAATAAACTAAAAGTCAACATGTTTCTTCTACAGAATTTAGTGACAGAAAGAAATCGCTGCAGAACCAACTTCACGCAGTCTGGTCTGGGTATCTGGAATGGGTAGAAGTGGGTTAGGTTAGGTTAGAACTGTGACCACAACAGATCGTAATTGATCTGTATTATATAAAAAAATTGGGAAACATACTTTGGCATGTGACCAGGGAAGCAAAATATTTTTATTCGAAACAAAGTGTTTATGTCTATTTAGGTATTTTAATAATCAGAATTCGTATTGTGGATGTTTCGTATTGAAGTTCGGTATTTTGAGAGTAGTAATTATAAACGTTAGGAATATTGAAATTTAGGAATTATAAAAATAGGAATAATGATCAATCGGAGTTGTTATATTCGGAATTTTGAACCAGTCGGAATTATGAAAATCGGTATTTTGAAATTCGTATTTGTGACTGACGGAATAAAGTTATTCGTATTTTTGTAGAGTACCCAAAAGAAACATACAGTCGAAAAAAAAAACAGTCGAATTAAAAACCTCCACCTTTTTTGGGAGTCGGTTGAAAATAGCTTTATATTCATATAATTTTAGAATATGAATAACAAAAACTATAGACTTGGGCTGGACTCGAACCACCAACTATTCCCTTTCCAGAAGGACCGTTCTACCAACTGACCAAGACACTATTTACTACACTTACTACAACATAGCTTTCTTCTTCTTCTTCTTTTAAAAACGTGGCTCCATCGATAATGATCGATGATTCGCCAATGTCCAGGTAATGCTTGATTAGTTGATAGTCCCGCACAGAAGAACTAGTTATTCTTAACTAGCTCCAGGTGCAAGACAAGAAACGTTGTTCGGTATGTGAGTATCTGGGAGCCCGATTTTTGCGGAGCGCCAGAGGTAACCTAAAAAGCCACCAGCCATGCGCTCAGCAAAAATCGAACTCCCATAGCTTTATATTACTAGAAATATATAAGTTGTTTGACACTTA